>CAJNDV010016491.1:54735-71426 GCA_905221635.1 Symbiodinium sp. CCMP2456 | reverse complement strand
CAACTGGATCGACTCACCGGGCTGCTCCCCCGGGCTGCGTCCCCCGGGCCGCCTCTTGTATTCCGGGGCTCTCTGCCCCTCACCGGGGCTCTCTGGTTCAGGGATGTACAGGGTTTAGGATTTAGGGCTTAGGGCTTAGGGTTCAGGGTGAATTGACTCTGAGGGTCCATAGCCATGTACATTTTTTGACATGCCTCTCCAAGTGTCTAGCTTACATGCCCACTACTCTCCTATACCCAAGTAGTTTGTTGCTGGGTGGACTCAGTAGAATATGATTGTCATTACCCCTAAACCCTAAACCCTAAACACTCTGTTTGTTGTTCTTGTTGCTAGACCTGTGTCCCGGGCTATGGGGTTTCGGGTTCTAGGGACTTCGTCTCGGTAAAAAAGATTCCGTGATGTGCCGTTTAGGGTTTCGGGTTGAGGGTTTAGCCCTAAGGCCCTAAGGTTTTAGGTTTTGCAGAGTTTGGGGTGGATCTGCAGGGTTCGCCTCACCGGATGATATTTGTTTTGAGGTTTTGCTCTCCACTACCCATAGGCCCCATAGTAGTTCCTTTTTGGGGGTTCATATTTAGAATCCTATAATAAGGTAATCCCTAAAAGGAAATACTATGGGGCCTATGGGTAAACCCTAGACAGCGAACCCGAAACCTGCCATATTGCAACCGTAAAACCCGAACCATATGCTGCAGGGTTGCAAATCCTCCAGAGTTCGGATGCCTGTACTAAGCATCTACAACCTCCGCAAAGTTGCAACACGGGTCCAGGATGTGTACAGATGGCTGTCTGCAAGCGTTGTTTTACATACTTCAACCGCATGAGGATACTGATGGTCTGTTTTCGTTCAACCCTAAGCACATCGAGCCCTCTTGTGGGTTTTACTTTAGGCCTTTTAAACTACTACAATGCGGATCGGTACGCAGTACACATGTTGGTGATAACGGACATGAAGTTCCTTATCGAGAACCCCGTGTTGTGTGCAGGCTGTGGCGGAGGAAGCGCAGAAGATCCTGACCAAGCAGCTTGCACTGTTTTGCCCCATAAACTGCGTTTAGGGAAGCCCTAAACCCTAAACCCTGAACACCAAGTCCCTACACCCCTAAGCTTTCCTCCCACAGAGTAGGCTTAGCATTTGGGGCCATACCTCCCGAGCCTGGGCTCCCGAGTGGGCTACATGTTCGTTAGACGTTGTTGATCTTGCTTTCGCAATGGAGTTGTTAAGCTCTCGGTTTAAAATTTCTGTGTTTAGTGCCTATGGCCCAAAACCCTGTAAACCTTAAGCCCCAAACCCTAAACCTGAACCCGAAATCCCAAAAGCCCACGCACCCTACACCTAGAGACCCCTCAATCCTAAACCCTAAAATCCCGAAGCCTGAACCCTAAAGCCCAACATGCCGATCCTGAAACCCCCAAATTCCTAAACCGCAAGCTCTAAACCCTAAGCCCTAAGCCCTAAACCCTAAACCCTGAAGCCTAGACCCTCTTTTGGGGTAACCTTTTTAGGGTTTAAGGTTTATATGGTTTAGGGTTTATTTAAAATTTTAGGATCGTAAATTATAGATCTGGTTAAACCAAACGTTAAATAGGAACGACAGTGGAGCCCCAAACCTTACACCTCGTGTAGACATTTAAGACCCACGGGTGCCCTGGGGAAACTGGTGGTCGAAACCCAAACTTTGAACAACTGCAGTGTACCTAAACCCAACCCTTTTCAAAACTTCTGCACAACCCCAGTCCCCCAACCTCTTAACCTAGCCTTAACCCTAAACCATGGAACCCTAAAGCTAGCAGATCCAGAGGCACCCCGAGCGCATCCCGGTCATCTGCGAGAGGTCGGCTCGCTCCACAATGCCGGACACTTTCCTCGAGACGGGTGGGTTCTTTTAAGGGCTTCTGTAAAGGGATCATAGGATTCCTAGTGCACCTCCAACCCCAGAGCTACTATGGCAGTAGAATTGAGCTGCGCGTCCATGTCCTGATACAGACCATTCTGAGGCTTGAGGGACATGTGCATCCGCATGGTGCATGGCATCCCAGCTCCGTGAACAAGAAGACCTAGACCCTGAGCTGTGGCAGATCCATCTGGTCGTTTCCAGAGCCTGCATCCATACTGGTTCAATCCTTCCCTCAACCCGAAACTCTACATTCTCAAGCATTCAGCCAACGCCCCGCCCACCTGAACCTCGAAAGACTCTGCGTTCCAGCCAAAGCCACTGAGGAGCTACCGAAGAACAAGTCACGAGGCTGCAGGCAGTTTAGGGTTTAGGGTTCATAGTGTCAGTATATCCAGGAACCCTAATCGTAATCGGGATATCCTAAGCTGAGTTCGGGTTGCTTGACGGATCACGGGACTTAATAAGTACTTATCACCCCGTTTAAGGTAATTGCTTAAAAACTTACTAACTGTCTCCTTTGATCCTGACAGTATGGAAATTAGGTTACCTTACGATGCTAAGGAAAGCACGTTGTTCAAATACTCGATAGCGCCATGACGGTACTTTGCATTGATAAGTTCCTGAACACGGAAAATCTTCGAAGCTTCAGCAGTCATCCAACAACTGCCCAGATCATGAAACCTGTAATTCCAACAACCTCCCCCCCAGAAATACCAGGGCTCAAAATGCATCAAGATCGAGACCTTAAGACTATATATCTCCTTTGAGAGATTGCAAGCATTAAGTGGTGGGTTTGGTGGTAGTTCTTCTGCTTTTTGACTCTGCATGTGCTTAGTCTTTCACTTCGTTCTGCAAAACCCAACCTTTAACCTCTCGGGTCACTCATTTAGTCTGTTTGTTCTCTGGACTTTGGCCCTAAGCCCTAAAAAACTAAACTTTAGCTTGTTTCCTCGAGTGCTGGGGAAGTAGGTCTTGCTGGGCCAACTGGTCGGGCTGGATCCATGTCAGGACACAAGGTAACCCTGTACCTATATAGTACGTCCTTACGCCTACCCTAAACCCTAAACAGTGGTAAAAGGAGTGCCCCCAAAAAAGTGCTCTCTTTTAAGGGTCCGAAAAAGCAAGGGCTTCAAGGTTTTAAGGTTTAGGGCTTTCACCCTGATTGAAATTTACCTTTAACCCTAATCAGCCCAAACCCTAAGCCCAAAAGCCCTCAGGGTTTTAGGTTTAGGGGTTTAGGGTTTAGGGTTCCCATACTCTAAACCCTAAACCCCTAAACCCAAACCCCCTCCACCCTTAACCCGGTAAAGGGCTCCTGGAGAGGCCTGCGCTCACCAAAGGCCCGGACGCCGCACGCATACTTCACTTCGCATCAGTGCTCTAAGGTTCAGGGTTTAGGGTTCTTCGTATACTGCTCGTGGCACGACGAAGTATCTACCTACAGTCTCTATTTATTAGTGCCTTGTTTGTTCAAGCACAATGACGACTATGTATAACCCTAAACCCTAAACTCCAAACCTTTAGTTTCTTATATCTAGGTACAGCCTAATCTCCTAGTCCCTGAACCCCAAATCAGGACCAATAAACAAGCGTGCTTGACTTTGAGTAGTTCTCTAAATTAGGGTCACTTTTTAAGTCCACCATTTAGTACGGCATTTGCATAAGAAGGACCCTAACAAGGGGACGCTATTTTAGAAAAGACCCCTTTGGCATCAGCCCAGGTTCGTCGTTCATGGCTCCATGCTCTGCGGCGAGTTCAAGTATATTGCCTCCCGGCTGACAGGGTCTTTTAGGGCTAAGTGTTTAGGGCTTATAGTCTCCGTTCTACTTCCTTTTTCTGGTTTTACCAACTCTATATCAAGGATCCTAAAAAGGTAACCCCCAAAAGAACTAAAATGGAGACTTTTGGTAGGGTCTGAACTGTACATCACACTTCGAACCTGAGTTTCTGGCGCTATCAAGCCCTCAGTAGCCTCAAACCCTGGCCCTAAACCCTGGAGCCCAAAACCATATCAGGACCCTTAGGGGGGGACCTAAACCCTAAACCCTAAACCCTAAACCCTATACCCTCCCTACCTCTGGTGTTGGCATCCAAAGTTCCAGGTGCACAAGCAAATCGCGGATGCAACGCCGGAGCGCCTGACTGTGGATCAGACGACTCTGGGCTAAAGAAGTACTCTGTTTTGGGTTTATGGTTTAGGGTTGAATGTGACAGGCTGAACATCGGGTAAATGCCTGGATCTACCCTGCTGCCTTTTCCGTCAATTCGCACATGCATGCATGCATGCATGCATGCATGCATGCATGCATACAGACTTGCATGCTTGCAAACTTACACACTGGCACAGTAATCCATCCATCCAGCCACGCATCCATCCATACAGAAGAACAGTTTGTACATGCGGACAGACACTGTGCACTGTAAGCTTCTTGTATGGAACGTGGGTCAAGAGATGCGAGCCGCAGCTCCCCCCCCCTGATAAATATTCGTGTTTGGCTTACGCACGTACTGGCGAACCACATACGGTTTGTGAGTATTTGGGTTCTAGTTTCATTGATTTCACTTTGCACTACTTGTAGACTGTTAAATGCTGGGCACTATGCCATAGACAAACTTGGCCCTGGTTGTGTTAGAGTTTTAGGGTCTAAGGATTCAGTTCAGGTTTTGTAATACTAATCCTTGAAGCCAAACCTAAACCCCAAACGCTAATCCCTAAACCTCAATCTAGGGGATACCAGTAGGGTCCATGGTTTGGGTTTAGGTGTGTAGGGTTCTTTCGGCTATGATCCGTTCTGAAGCATGGAAAACCCTCACCCCGAGCTCCTAACCCGCTTAACCCTAAACCCTTCGAGTCCTCGGCTTCAAGCCACATACCCTAAACCCTAAGCCGTAAAAGCCCAAGCCAGGATATACCTGTTCGTCAACGGCATCACCCCCAAAACGAGTACCCCGATGTCTCAGCTGTACGACCAGTTTAAAGAGTCGGACGGCTTCTTGTACATAAGGCCGGCAGCAGGAGGAGGGGTGCAGTAGGGTTTGGGGTTCAGGGTTAAGGGTTTAGGGGTTTAAGGGTTTGGGGTTTATAGGGTTTAGGGCGTAGGGGCTTAAGGGTTTACGGTTTAGGGTTTATGGATCAGAGGGCTGTCATAAATCCTCAGATTTCATCCTTTTGAGTTGACTCTTTGTATTATGCTAGCGCTTTGCCATGAGGTTCATCAATAGTTACAGGTAGGGTCCATACATAGCCATACCACGCCCCATGATCTTGCAAGTACCTTCCAAGTCTGAGTGATCAGAAATATGATTCCTTCTGGTGCCTTGTTACTCACTGTAATATACTATGATATACCGTATATCCCAGAATGCCAATCATTGAAGCCCCTATATCAAGCCATAACCCTTTCGATGGCAAACAAATATGTCGACATGATAGAGCCAAAACCCTAAACACCTAAACCCTAAAAAGCCCTACCGGGCCTTGATGCCCCCTTATCAAACGTTTAGGGCTTAGGGTCACGATGTAACATCGCCCCATGGTGAAAGCTTTTGCAGTCCCAGAAAGCCGGATCCCGTCTTCCGTCTTCAAATCTTAGACCCTACACCCGAATCCCTAAACCCTAAACCCTAGCAACCCCTTCCAGATATGGTGCAGAGAACACCCTGGGCTGATCCTGCGCTCCATGGCTGTCACGGATTTTGTATTCTGCCCGTAAGGATCCATGTCCCTCCAGGCCTTGTGTAGTGGTTTAGGGCTTAGGGTTTTGTGTAGTATGTATGTTGGCCTGATAACCTACCTATGCAGGAGGCAGTTTATGGCGAATCTTTATGCGATGTACAGGTTCACAGTCCTTGAGCTGCTCCGCTGAGTGTTCCTTGAACGGTGCCTTCTAGGGCTCTGTAAGAGGTTGGTTTCGAAGGCTGGGGTGTTCCTGCGCTTTGTGTGTTGATGCGTCCGCGAGGTTTATGTTTAGGGTCGAGAAATTTCGGTAAAGGTCTTTTTACACTCTGAAATCCTCAACCGCTATAAAGCCGTTTGACTCTCAACCCTTTCAGCTTAGATTTCAAGGCAGGTTGGTTCAGGCCACTTGGGAATCAGAGTCTAGGGAAGTGTACAGTTGAGGTTGTTCTGTGCCGATGGCGGCTAGGGTTTGCGAATTTGAGTTTAGGGTTACCCTGAACCCTAAACCCTAAACCCTAAACCGTTACCCTAAACCCTAAACCGTGGGGTTTAGGCTTAGGGTTCGGACTTCAGAGACCAAAACAGATACAGCCTTGGGCTCCACATAGAGGGTCGGGGGACTTAGTAAGTACATCATAAGTGCAGGGTTCAGGGTTTTGGGGCTTAGGGTCTAAACCCTAAACCCTAAAGGGATCCTGATTGGGGTTATGAGACTTGTTATGAGTCTATAAACTAGCTCTATATAGATATATATATATATATATGTACGAAATCCCATACCCTCCAAACCCCTTTAAGGACCCTCCTTACTCCGTCCCCTGACCCTTTAAGCCTATAAGCAGAGTGTATGGTAATAGTCATAGTCATTGGCTTTTGCAAGGATTTGGGTTCAGGGTTTAGGGTTCAGGGTTTAGGGTAAATCTGACATCCTAACTGCAAAGAACCAGTCCTCCACATTGAAAGGGTCTTCATCAGCGTTTACTGCGCGATGATCCTTGTGTGGGATGAGAGACTCAAACCAGCATCCAGATTTGGGATGCAGGGTTACACTAAACCCCAAACCCAAAAACTCCTCAACCCTGAACCCAAAACTGCTAAACCCTAAACCTCAGAGGGTAAGCGTACAGCGGTTTAGGGTTCAGGGTTAAACCCTAAACCCCCAACCGGTTTAGGGTTAAGGGTTTACCCTTCATCCCCGTCCTTGCCTAGGTTGCCCTTTGACCGGGCTTTGCTGGAAACCTCCGTTTAAAGAGGCACGGGTTCCCGGGAACTCCCAGAGCACCTATGGAAGAAGTACAGACTTTGTTTGGGTCTTACCTGGGACTTGAGGACCTGAGTTTAGGTTTTAGGGGCTTAGGGTTTAGGGCTTGGGTTTCTTTTATGCTAGGCAGTATTCGGGAGACCCCTGAAAGGGAACCCTTCTTAATCCTACCTATGGCTCTCTTAAGGGGCCTTAATGAGAGGGTCTTTTTCCCCAAGGGTCCCCTCTTCCTAACTCCTATTTTAGGATGCCTATAGGGTTTAGGGTTAAGTAGGGTCTGAAATGTTAACTTTCAGAAGAAGTTCCACGTGCCAGGACATACCTTGATTCATCTCCCGGGTACCACTATCATTTAAGGTGTAGAGCTTCATACGGGCTATTGGGCTTAGGAGGGTCTGGGGGTTTCGGGAACAGGGTCCCAGCATATACAATATGAGAGGGCTTTGTATGGTTATAATAAACCCTAAACCCCTAAACCCTTAAACCCTGACCCCTAACCACTAAACCCTAAACCAACCCTAAACCCTAAAACCCTAAAGCCCTAAACCCAGAACCCTAACCACTAAACCCTGAACCCTAAACCCCTAATCCCCTAAACCACTAAACCCTAACCCCGAATCCCTAAGGTTTAGGGTTCAGGGTTTAGGGTCCAGGATTCAGGGTTCAGGGTTAAGGCTTTAGTGTTCAGGGTTTAGGGTTTCATACTTGAATATTTGTTTTCGGGACCTGTGCCTTAAAGGTCGAGGGTCCAGGGATTAGGGTTTAGGGTTTATGACATGAAAGTTTACACCTTTTTCTTCCTGGTTACTAGCTGTTATGACCATTCAAGTCGTCGCTGACTGGTCGAGTCAAGAACGGTCTATTCTAGATCCGTGAACCCAGACTCCAAACCCTGAGCCTTAAACCGTAATCTCTAGTTACCCTTAAACCGTACACCCCTATGATTTGCGGTGTGCAGAGTCTTGCCTCGGGGACTTGTTTGGTCTTAGTGGCTGTAGCTTTGGCAACACAGCGGCGTATGTTTGCATGGGAAATCTGGGGTTCCTTAGTTGAAAGCATGTGGGTAGTTGTCTAAATTAGGGCCCCTTTCTAGGAACGCAAAAGAAGGTGGCACCCTCATAAGAAGTACCTCAAAAGGGACCCTGATTTAGAGAACTACCCATGTCTCTAGCGCAAGAGCCTACAACATATAGTCCAGCTATTCAGACCTCGGCATGCGTGTTGATTAGTCATGGAGTGTTGCTCGTGGTTTAGTTGCTAACGGATTTGGGAGTTTCCGAGAATTAGGGGTACCTTTTTTGGGGGTCCTTATAATAAGGATCCTACTATTTGGGTACTATATTAGGGTCCCCTATTTTCGGAAACCGCCATATGTTGGGAAACCTGGCGCTTTACTGTAAGTCATGAACCTGCAGACTCTGACGGTCGTCCTCAACATCTTAGGGTTCTGGGCCTTGCGAGCAGCTACACGCCGCCCTTAAAGGAATCCAAAACCCTAAACTCCAAATCCTACTTGAAGCCATGGGCGGGTTTAGGGTAGTTTAGGGCTTAGTAGAGTATAGGTTTGTAAGAACATGCTTTCGTCTCAAATGTAACGCGACAGAACTGCGACTCAGTTGCAGGGCCCAGAAGGAGCGGGGAAGAATACGATCAGGTGCTGCCACTCACTCGTCCGGGTGGCTTCTGTCTTATGTCTGTATGTATGCATGCATGCATGCATGCATGCATGTATGTATGTATGTATGTCTGTATACATATGTATGCCCACGTATGTATGTCTGCATATATGTGTATTTGTACAGCTGCACTACTGCAAGTGTTACCCTACTTACTAAGTTACCTGTTCCTTGAAGTAGGCCCAAAGTAAGGTGTGAACGACGAAACCTACAACCGCAAGTTAACTACAACCGATCAGTCTCTGCCTGTAACTATAAACGACCCTACATCCTAATCCCTTATGCCTAAACCCCTAAACTCCCTAAACCCCTAAACACTTACCTGGCGCCAGGTAGCCACAGGGCAGCCGAGATGTTCGTGCCGACTCTTTGCGCACCTCCTTGGGCTGTTTCTCAGTAGAAACTGTAGGACCCTAAACCCAAAACCCTAAACCCTAAACCCTAAACCCTAAACCCTAAACCGAAGTAGGGTTTGAGGCTTTGGGGTGTAGTGTAGGGCATTGGAATTACAAACGCGTATCCTGATTTGTGGTCTTCTGATGCATGAGAAACAGCCAGGTCCGTCTGACCGGTCGGATCCTACGAACTTTCGTGCTTGAAGCCCTAGACACTGCAAGGCCTAGCAACTGCCCAAACCTCGGTTTAGGGGTTCAGGGTTTATAGGGCTTCCCTTGTAGCTGGTTTTGTTGAGTTTTCTTGTATCATGACTTTTTAAGGTTCCTTTCGAGAGCTCCTTTAAAAGGGTTAGAGGTCTTCAGGTATTGTCTAGTGGTGTTTAGGCGACTTCTTGTCAAAGCCCAACCACTACATGCTCAGCAGCAAAGGAATTGCCCTGGAGGGTCTTGGAGAGTATATACTAACTCCGAAACTAGATGCTCACCTTAAGCCCGCCAAGCCCGAAACGTGAAGAGGCGCAGGCGGGTCCTAAATCATCGAACCCTTTATCATCAGACCCTAAACCCTAAACCCTTTATCATCAGACCTAGAAGACCCCAACCTGACTTCTGCAGCCTTTGCCCTCTAGCCCTAAACTCTCAAAGATGGCAGAGGGCTTCTTGTGCTGGTGGGTCGTGTCATGACACGCGAAGCGTCCGAATTCTTAACCATAACTTGTGCTATATACGTTGAGGACCTTATTACAAAGGGACCGCGGATTCAACATAAGGATCAGATTTTGGCCCGTATTGGGGTCCCGATTAATGATTAGGGTGCCATGTCCCGAACTTGGGCTGATTCGAAATATTGACACCTCATATACTATAGGGGCCTTATAATAATTGCCGATGCTATTTTGTGGGTTCCTCATTATATTTATAGTATGATGGGCCCCAAAACCCTATTCTAATTATGAAGTCCCCTATTTTTATTTCTCCAATAAATGAAATAATCTTTACTATACCACGCCCATGCACCCCCTGAACTGCTGGAATAAACCGTGTGATCTTGGGCTGTTAAGGGACGAGGAGCAGTCCACATGTTCTCTGATGCCGGGGGTGTTTACGCAGTGAAGTGGTCACTGATTTGTAGCAGAGTCCTGCTATAAGATCACCCCTCAACCCTGCTCAGATCACAAAGGCCTATATACTACCTGACCCGAAAACCCTAAACCCTAAGCCCTAAATCCTAAACCGCAGGCCCAACACATCCAAGAGTCAAAATCAGTTCATCTTTCCAGCCAAGACCAGTTCGTTGTTCTTGCACCAGTTTACTTGAGCGCTTGATTTCCTTTGTGATGTGGTGCATGGAACAGAAACAACCGCAATACTATATATATATATATATATTTTTTTTGTTGTCTAGATTCATATACAATATATGTACATATAAGTAGATATAGGAAATAAGTTTGCAAAGTCAGAGTAATCTTCAACTAGCAGTAAGAAAAGTGATAATCGGATTAGTCTAGTAGTCAAGCATATCAATATTGAAAAGTAACACTAGTCCTGGGAATGATAGTATTAGCAACAGTACCTACCATGTATTGAAATTCTGGTTTTCTTAGTATCGATAGTCATCACACAATCATAACAGTAATAACAATAATGATACTATCAATACTGGGCATTGGCAAAGCGCGAGATCCTACCGGACGAGAGCAGGACTGTACAGGCTTGGGAGCTGCTTCGAGTAGCACGCTGCAATACGTGAAATTTCTCCCTGGGCACTGGGGGGGCTTTGGGACCAAATTGACCCAGGGATTTAAGCGTTCAGGGTTTGTAGGGTTTAGGCTTTAGAGTTCTGTCTCAAACCCGCATACTGCTTGTGGTCTAAAGACTTATTCTTTGTATGGGGCAACTTGGTCCTGAAGAAGGTGCCCGGCTAATGCATGGTCTAGATAGGCCTCGGCGGCAAGTCGGCTTCGGCGTTGTCGAGTTCAGGGTGTCGGTTTAGGGCTGGGTTAAGGGTTTAGGGTTTAGGGTTTAGGGTTTAGGACTGGGTTTAGGGTTTAGTGTGATTGTAATCATTAGACCACAGCATGACAGTTCAGCTTCTTGTCTTTCCGCCAGGGCCAGTATTCAGCCTTGTACAGCCTAGAGCTTGCGTGTTTTTTCGCACGCGCACGGCGCAAGTGCCGCGGCAATCTGCGACTTGTACATTTTAACTGCATCGGGGACATGCTGACGAGCATTTTGGCGGATCCTTGAACCAAACTTAGTTGGAACTCGAGCCTCGGTAGATTGGAACATGAACGTTTCAGAATCTTCATTATATGTTTAGGGTTTAGGGTTTAGGGATTTAGGGTTTAGGGTATTATATGCTCAGTAGCACATCCTGCCCTTGCCGACTTCAGCCCTCAGGCAAGGGCCTCTACTTGCACCACCATGGATATTTACGAGTACGGGGTTTAAAGGTGCCTGGCTCCAGGTAGCTAACAGCGTCGCATAGAGGCTATCTTGGTCATAGCAGATCTTGTTAAATCAGTCGTCGAGCCTTCAATCTTTACTGTTATAGAATCATTGCAGTCCATTTCGGAACCTTGGAGAACCTTACTTAAGGACGAACTGAACCCTAGAACGGTTCTAAGGTTCATATACCATAGTAGAGGTTTATAGTATAAGTGTATCGGGTCCCTAGTTTCAAGTGTCTTTTGGTCCTTAAGGAACACACACACAACACCGCTTGTAAACTCCTGCAACAGTTTAGGAAAAAGCGCCATTGGGCCGCTAAAGTTCTCATTGTACAGTGAGCTGCAGCAGGTACCACCACTCCGCGGCGACCAAACAAAAAGCAAACTTCGGTCCCTAATGTTGAGGCTTTCGGAATTTGGGATCTAGTGTTTTTGGCGCTATGTGGTGGTCTGTTTAGGATTGAGGGTGCAGCAATTAATTAGGGTCTACCATCCGAGAACCTTTCTCCAATCAGTAAGACCCGCCCTCCAAGACCATTATAAGAACCCCTAAACCCTAAACCCGAAACCCTAAACCCTCAACGAAATCCCTTAACAGAACCTTTGTTGATATTCAGGACATGACCGAGACCCTCCACCCTAGACCCTTAACCCTCAGCCCCTAAACCCTAAACCATACATAAAGCCTAAACTCAAAACCGCAAAACCCTACTAAACCCTAAACCCCTAAAGTCCTGGACCCGAACATGCTCCGAAGTTATCCCCTCCCTTACCGCACACCGCTATGGAAAACCCCGAAACTTCCCGGGATCTGTCAGACTAAGGGTGTGGGGTTTAGGGTTTAGGGACCCTAAACCCTATAATCTACAGAAACAGGCCTATTCTTGAATCAAAAATGCACTCCATGCCTTCATTGCTTAAATTCTGCGAAGCCTCGCAAAAGGGTTCAAAGCTGTCAGAGCTAACAGGCAAACCTTGATCTGCAGAACTTGAGCCCGAAACCCTAAACTAAACCCTAAAACCCCTAAACCCTAAACCCCCTAAACCCTAAACCCCCTAAACCCCCTAAACCCCAAACTCTACAGCCCAAAACCCCTAAACCCCTACACCCTAAACCCTGAACCCTCAAGATGTATATTCTCATCTCTCAGCCCTCAACCTTTCATGCTGAAACACTCTGACAGACTCAGACGTCAACCAAAACACCCACGTCCGGAGCCCTCTATTCCAAAACCCTGAACTTTACTAAACTGGGTAGGGCCTACAAAGCCTTTACAAACCCTAAGCCCTAAATCCTGAAGGAACCAGCAGAGACGCTAAAAGTAAAGCCCAATTCGGCCCAACCCCACGCAGGTTAAGCCCTCAAATCCTAAGTCCTAAACCTTGGAGACCACTTCAAGGATCCCCGAAAATAACGCCAAAAAAAAAACAAACATTACCCTAAACCCTAAACCCTAAACCCCACCCCCGACGCAGGTTGATGTCCTGGGTCTCATCTGGGGCCTGCTCATCAAGGTAGGGGTGCCAGAGTCCGCAGGTTACGATCAACCCTAAACCCGAAACCCACTTTTTTGTAGGTTCTTCTTATAAACCCTAATATGGGATTTATAGGGACCCTACAAAAAAGTAGGTTTTGGGTTCTTAAGGTAAGCCCGAAACCCCAGATCCCAAACCCTAATTAGACCCTAAACCCTAATCCCTAGACCATAAACCCGAAACCCTAGCCCCTAGACCCAACCCCGAAACCCTAGACCCTAAACCCTAAACCCTAAACCCTAAACCCTAAGCCCTAAGCCCTATGGACCCTAGACCCCCTAAACCCGAAGCCCTACACCGGAGGATAGATAGATGATCGATAGATAGAAAGATAGATAGACAGATAGATCAATAGACAGATAGATCGATATATCGATAGATAGGTGTTTACTTATTCAGTTATTCAATTGATCATGTTCGTATTTGCTTCTCAAATTGAGATATTCTCTACTTATTTACATGCATGTATGTAGTGTTCGTGGATTTACTTACCTATGTGTGTTTATAATGTCTGTGTACGTGATCATCTAGTAAGCAGGTATACATCTCGAAGAAATCGCAGAAACACAAGTGTATCTGTGTAAAGCAAAGAATTTTGGGCCTCTGTGTACAGCGTCTTTGCGGAAGGACCCCTGCTTGACGGTCGATTCCCTGGTGAGCCCACGCCTCGGCCGTCTGAACAACTGCTGGGTTTAGGGTTTGTAGGGTTTAGGGATTTAGGGTTTTAGGGTTTAGGGTTTTAGGGTTTAGGGTTTAGGCGAAAGTTTTCTAGGACCCCATCAGCTGATGCGGACCCCTGATTGATAAGCCCCTTTCAAGTAGGGCTTGAATCATTAATACGTTGCCTCTGATGTCAGGGGCGATTACAAATCGTAGTCAGGGGTCTACATTACCCTATAGCCGGGCTTTCATTCTCTTCATCAGCAGGTTTTCGGTGTCACAATTGCTAGAGTGTTCAAGTAGCCAAATAGCATACAGGATTCAAGATGATTTCGCATACCATACTCCGAGTGCCCGTTGCTGGGGGCACTAAACCTGAGAACCCCTGAATCTTTCAATCCCTACACTTTAAACCTCACTGAAGGTAAAACGAGCCCTACCAGAAGGGTCCGAAAAAACAAAAAAAAAAAACTACCGAGAACCCTACTAGTCGAGAGGTGAGATCGGAAAAGCCTATGGCGGAGCTTTCTCCTGTGGCGTTGTTCGCATGTCCGCTGCCAAGTGGACAGTGGGGCATACTCATAGGGTTTATGTAGGGTTTGGGGGTTTGGGGGTTTCGGGTTTAGGGCTTCGGGTTTTGATTCAGGTTTGCTGCGGAGTTGATGGCTCGTAGGCGGGCGGGTCGGCAGAAGTTGGTTCCTGTGCATGCATATTGTCGCACCCTAATTGAACCTTAACCCCTAAACCCTGAGCCCTAAGACCGAACTCCTAAGGCTTTTCGGGTTTAAGGTTTAAGTTCAGGATTGAGGGTAGAGGGCCGAACTCCGAGTTTGACCCCGCACACTTGGCATTAGACGCCCGCTTCTGCACATCTTACGCCATCGCCTGGCACACCAACAGTGGCAGAACATTCACGGGTTTGGGTTTTGGGTTTCTGACTGATATTGTTGCTGTCCGTTCTTTGCCACCCAAAGGTACTTGGAGGTCATCAAAGTTGTGAGTAGGGTGACACTCTAAGAACCTTTATGGTGCCATCAACAGCTCTAGGTGCCTGATCTGTAGCCGTCCTTGCTGGCTCATCTACTGAGTCCTGAAATCTTCCGGCCAATATAGAAGCCTAATACCAATAGTGTTCCTGAGGTACTACAAGGAGCCCAAAACGGTATCCTAATTGTTAAGGCCCCCAGATTTGTTGGCGTAGACATTGTAGACTCCTAATATACTGAAGAAATCATGGCACGACCATACTTTCTCTTCAAGATCACCTGAACCCTATGCTTAAGTCCTACCAATCATTCCTATAACCACTGAGTTATATATAGAGTGAGTATGACTCCTAAAGCAATCGGTAATCGGAGCCGCAGGCATAGGCCCTAGAGACGCCAAAACAATCCGTAGAATTGAATTTTAGAGCTTGGGGGACTGCAGACCAAGCCTTACACTTTCAACTTGCAGTGGGGCGTACCTGGTCGTGTCCTTCACCGTGCTGCTGGAGGTCAGCTGTGCAGAGTTCGTTGAGGTTTAGGGCCTTGAGTTTAGGATCAATAGCCTTTGGATTTGAGCCTGGGAACTGGGGTCTATAGAGTCCGACAGACACACCGATATAAGTAGAGATATATTTGTTCAGTTGTTTATCTAGGTATGTATACATGTGTGTGTACACATACGTATGTATCGTATGTATAGGTGTTAACAGTGAGGATCCGAAATAAAACCCGACCAGATAAGCCCTTGCCTGCAAGCATGTTGCGTACCTGCAGCATAGCCCCAAACCCTAAAAACCCTAATCCCTAAACCGCTAGAACTTCGCAGTCTGAAGACTATTCTTCAATACGCCGGTAAAAAAGAAGCCTGAATAGTTTCCAACATCATTCCTAAAACCCCATTCTAATTATGAAGGACCCTAGACTACTGAGAATTGCGATGTAGCCTGCCAGCAGATTTATGGGTTTATTTTGAGAGCTTGCCTGCTTGTACCCTCATTTGGGGATAAATGGTCCCTAATAATAGGCATGGAGGGCCTGTTAGACGGTAGATGGGATCTAACTAGGTTTGGGGTTTAGGGTTTAGGTTTAGGTTTGGGGCTAGATCCAGGTTTAGAGCTTGGCCTGAGCTGCCTAACAGGCCTCAAAGCAACGAAGACCGTGCCGCCTAAGCCCCAAACCCAAACTCAAACCACGATCCTAAACACCTTAACCCCTAAAACACAGGGGTCAGGCGCTCATGCATACCCTGATTTGGAGCATTTCCCTGAATTCTGAACATCAAGTTCACATCCCTAAACCCTAGACCCTAAGCCTCCGCGAACTCCAACCTCTCACTTGTAGCTGTCAAATCATGTTTGCACCCTCTAGCCCCTTCCCATCAATGACGTGAATCTAAGCAAGGGTGCCTTCATAACCAGAATTCAGGTTTTGTTACCTCGTATCATTACATATATATATATATATATATGTATACACACTGTTATGATATATTAGCAGGGAATCCTTCCCAACACCTTCTACGATTTCGCAATGCACTTTATGTACCCTAAACCCTCAGCCCGAAATCCTAAAACCTAAGCCCAAAAGCCCTAAACCCTCAGCCCTAAATCCTAAGCCCTTAACCCTAAACCCAAAGCCCTAAAGCCTAAAGCCTTAACCCTAAACCCGAATCTTTGCGCTCAGACTGTCAGCCCCAAACGCGGTTGTGTCAAGACTCCGAGTATCTCTGAGTCATGCATGGTTGCAAATCTCCAGCCCAGTCAAAGAGGGTTTAGGGTTTCGGAGTTTCTAGGATTTAGGGTTTTGGGGTTTAAAGGGTGTAGGGTTATATGCCGAACCCTAAACCCTAAACCCTAAACCCTCAACCCCTGAATACCAAGCCAAAGCCCCAAACCCTGTACTGAACTCTGGGCTTTGAACACGAAGCCCCATGCGTGCGTCGGGAGTTGCAGAAAACATCGGACTTCTCTCCCTCTCGTTGTACAGATTTGTATGTTGAAATACAAATATGTATATATATATATATACACACAGGTTGTATTGAAATTTCTGTATTTATCGGTAGACCCCAAGCATCCAGATCCGTAAATCAGGACACCCCAGAAAAGAGGCCTAACATTACACCCCCCCCCCCCCACCCACCCAACCA
>CAJNDV010016491.1:42809-53651 GCA_905221635.1 Symbiodinium sp. CCMP2456 | reverse complement strand
CCCTTAAACCCCTGAACCCCTAAGCCCTTAGACTCTAAGCTTTAAACCCTAAAGGGTCTGGAAACGGCACCTTAAGCCCCAAAGGGTTCTTACAACGGATCTATCAGGGCTGAGGGTTTTTCAGGATCATTGGTCTTTTGGTTTAGGGTTTACGGTTCAGGGTTTAGCCCCTACCCGCAACATTACAGACCCTGCGCCCTAAGCCCTAAATTCCAGACCCTTCCTGTTAGGTCTCTTTCGACCCTAGTTTCCTATACCTTGAACCCTAAATCCTTAATCCCAAACCCTACACTCCCTAGACCCTAAACCCAATTTTGGAACTCTCCCTAAACCCTAAACCCTAAATCCTAAACCCTATACCTTGAACCCTAAACCCTAAATCCTAAACCCTATACCTTGAACCCTAAACCCTAAATCCTAAACCCTATGCCTTGAACCCTAAACCCTAAATCCGGAACTCTATACCTTGAACCCTAAACCCTAAATCCGGAACTCTTGCTGCAGGAAGCTGCCGTGGTGAAGAGGCCACAGGAGCCTCTGAAGATGAGCTCGGGGGCCCTGCGTGGAGGGTTCCCTAGGGTTTAGGGTTTAGGGTTTAGGGTTTAGGGTTTAGGGTTTAGGGTTTAGCCTCTTAAGATGAGCTCGGGGGCCCTGCGTTGAGGGTTCCCTTAATTTAGGGGATCAGGATTCTTGAAAGAGTTCCTTGAGCCAAACCCTGATCCCTAAACCCTACTCCCTAAACCCTAATTCCGAAACCCTAAGCCCTCAACCCTAAACCCTAATCCCTAAACCCTAAGCCCTAAACCCTAATCCCTAAACCCTAATCCCTAAACCCTCATCCCTAATCCCTAAACCGTAAACCCTTAACCCTTCTGTCGGGCTTGGGGGCACAGGAGTTCAGGACCCTAAGTCCCTAAACTCTGAACTCTGCTTAGGGTTGTGGGGTTCGGGTTTAGTCGTTTACGGTTTAGGGATTAGGGTTTAAGGATTGGGGTTTAGGGGTTAGGAGATTAGGATTTAGGGCTTAGGGTTTAGGGATTAGGGTTTAGGGTTGAGGGCTTAGGGTTTCGGGATTAGGGTTTAGGGTTTGGTGCTTAGAGATTGGGGGTTGGGTTTTGGGGTTTAGAGATCAGGGTTTAGGGATTAGAGTTTAGAGATTAGGGTTTAGGGTGTAGGGATTAAGCAATAGGATTCAGGGTTTGGGGTTGAGTCAGACGTTACCGCTGGTACCTCAGATGCCACGGCAATATACGGACCTGTTGGTCCTGCTGCAAAGGCGCCGGCGGGGACGGCATCCTTCTCGGATCTGCTTCGGGCAGCTCCGAAACACAGGAGCATGCCGTATGCTCGTCGGGTTGCTGCCCGTCCAGCAGACGTGGCATCCAATGTGACGGATGCCAATTTCCCCGGCGTTTCTCAGGCTCTGCCGTCGGTAGAGAACTACCTAGAGCCGACGCCCATGCGTCTGAAGGTCTTTTCGGCGACTGGCCGGCGACTAACAGGTCGCGGCCTAGAAATGAGAAACCACGTCACTCCCATGGCGTATGGGGACATGGAAGAGGAAGAGCCGGAGACTTCAGGGTGCGGGGGGCGGGTTGATTTTGCGGTCCGCTGCAGACACCTCCTCCCGGGGCCTAGTGCTACAAGACCAAGCAATCTTCATCCCAAGCTCCTATACAATACTATAAGCCCTAAACCCTAATCCCTAAACCTCAAACCCTAAACCCTAAACCCTAATCCGTAAAGCCTAAACCCTAAACCTATATCTAGACCCCAAACCCTACACCCTCCAACCCCGAATCTTTCAAGCTTTACCCCCTACACCAAACCTAAACTACCCCGACCTACCTTGAATCATATTAGGGATCGTATTATGTAGTTTAAAGTATATGCCTTGATTTGGAAGGTCTGTGCAAAGCCAAACTCCCCACTGAGGCATGCGAAGCAGCTACTACGGCAGCGTGCCTGTGGGAGGCACCCTTCGTGATGCTTTGCGTCTCCCGGTTGCCTTTCTGGGCTCAAGCGCTCAACAGCTAGGTCCTTGTTTAAAGACATTCACGCAAATAAAGTATACAGGCCTTCTTCGATACTGCGGCCAGATCGGATTTCGGAAAGATCGTTTCACGGCCGTAGTCTAGTTATTTAAGCCGCTATGGTATCGTTTCTGAATACTGGTGGATGCCGAGGTCGGGAGATACGGTTCAATGTCCATGTTGTCCTCCGATTAACAAACCCACCTAGCTTAACAAGTATCATACGAGGACCCTTAAAACAACGGTGTCATTGAACCAGGGATCCACATTGTGGTTCCAGGAGCTGGCTGAGGGTGGGGTCCAGGAACAGGGTTCAACTCAAGGTGCTTTTGGGGTTTTAGGGAGAAGCATTTAGGGGTTTAGGGTTCAGGGTTTTGGGAAGAAGCATCTAGGATTAAGGCAGCAGGTTGTGCGGGGGTGGGGGTTAGGGAGGGGGTTTCCAGATGGCTCCTGCCTCTTTGGGAAGTGATGGGAAAAGCGACGACGGTCTAGGCAACAGGGGTGGCAGAAGGAACTTCCCCAAAGGCTCCATGTACCCATATAGTAGATGCTTAGGCCTTAAAGGGGTCCCTATATAGGTACCTTAAGGCCTAAGTATCTACTATATGGGCACATGGAGCCTTAGGGTTCAGAGGATCAGGGTGTAAAATGTAAAAAAAAGAGCTTACAGAAGATCCCTCAACGCCCCGACCCCCCGAGACTTCAAAACCCAGAACTCTGCGCTTTTGACCGCCGCAAGGCAGTGACACGATCTTCGGGAGCGACATCCTCAGCTTCTTTTATAGAGTTTTCGGTTTAGGGTTTAGGGTTATCATAGAGTTTATGTGGTGGGGTGTAGGTTGTCGGGTTGTCTTAGTCCTGTGGTTTAGGGTTTTCGGCCTTTGGGGTTTGGGGTTTAGGGTTCGTTTGCTACCAGGTGATTCAGGTTGAGCTTCGGTTACAGTCCTTGGTAGCAGACATTTGGGCTGACGGAGGTACGTACCCTAGAACCTATAAGCCGTAGTTGAGTGGCCTGGGTAGGACAGGATTGAATGTCCAGGAGCCTGCTTCTCATAGCTTTGCAGTAAGCACTGTAGGGACCCCATAGTAATGAGAATAGGTTTTTCAGCGTCGCCCAAAGTAAACTTCCCTGAACCCTAAACCTTAAACCCTAAACCCTAAACCAACATCACAGAGACTCGAAAATTCTGTACACAACCCAGTCGACTTCGGGAGACCATCCCTAGTTGTTTAGGGTTTAAGGTATAGGCTGTAGGGTTTAGGGTTACCAAACGCTTAACCCTTTATAAACTCTAAAGCCTAAACCCTAAACTCTGCCTCGACCTATACGCGAAATCCCCATAACAACGCCCGGAAGTCCTCAATCACAATTTTGGGCAACCAGTGCAACCCTATATCTCTAAACAAGCGTCAGAGAAGCCAGTTTAGGGTTTAGGATTTAGGGTTTTGGGTTTAGGATTTAGGGTTCAGGGTTTAGGATTTAGGGTTCAGGGTTTAGGGTTTAGGATTTAGGGTTTAGGATTTAGGGTTTAGGGGGGTTCAGGATTTAGGGTTTAGGGTTCTGTGCGCGCTAAAAGCCTTACCTCTCAAGCGCCTGGGCCTGCAAGGCGAGCACGAGATCAGCTATCCCCCGCCTCCGATGTACTGAGTGAGAGCCTGCGGGGGCGATCTTACATCCGACAGGGCCCCGAAATCCCTAACTCCCAAACCCTAAACCCTGAACCCAAAACCTTAAACTCCTAAACTCCTAGCTCCGAAACCCGAACCCTAAACCCTTAAACCCGATAGGCCAAACCCTGAATCCTATAGTCTCCGTCAATCTCAAAGCCCAAACCCTAAACTCATAAGGTTTAGGGCTTAATATATGCAATCGGTCATGCGGACTGTCACGGATTTAGGGTTTAGGCTTTAGGGTTTAGGCAGTTTAGGCTTTAGGGCATTGGATTTAGGGAGTTAGGGTTAAGGGCTCTCAACTGTAGATCTGAAACCCACCAGTGGAAGAGCCCACACAGTTCAGTATGGCGGTATGGGGCTATTGCTCTTACAGGGCTTCGGGTTGAGGGTTCAGGGTTTCGGATAGGGTTTAGCGTTGAGGGTTTGGGGTCCCTAAACCCTAAACCCTAAACCCTAAACCGTCGTTTATTAGTTCCCCTTTGAGTGCGGTAGCAGTGCAAATCTCAGGAATACCTCTGAGGCTTTGTACGTGCATTGTACAGGGTATGACGCTGTTTGCAGTTAGGGTTTTGCTGCCATGGCTTCCTCCCCATAGTAGTTCCTTTTTGGGATTACCTTACAGGATTCTAAATATGAAACCCCAAAAGGAACTACTATGGGGCCTATGGGTAGGGATGCATGTCCAAAACGAATGAGAAGGCTTGAATACATACTGATCATAGCTCCTTCTAGTTCCTTCCTAGCATAATTACATAATATTTACACTTACATCACACCTACTGTTGAATCCTGCATTACCCATAATAAGGAATATACCATAGTTCCCGTAGTTTAGGGTCCTTCAGGCCTTAAGGCAGTGCAGGATTTAGATCATCAGCATTAGTAAAATACTACTTGCTATGCACCAAAACCTGGACAAGGCACGAAAGCCGACAACGGATACATGAGCCATGGTACTTAAAGGTTACTTGTAGCTATGTCTTGGGATATGAGGTTTGGAATTCTTGCCTAGAGGTTTAGAGGTTTAGGGTTAAGGGTTGAGTTTAGGATTTAGGGCCCTTAACCCTAAACCCTAAACCCTAGACCCTAAAACCTAAACTAGAGTCTAGAGTGTAGTTGAGCGATGGTACTCCCCGCTGTAGAATTCCCACTCCTCGTCCAATGGCTCCGGACCGCAGGGATGAGGAAAGGAGTGAAGCTTTGCATGGCAGGAAGCAGAAAATCAGTGCGCCCTCGGGACGGGAAGGGGGTCCATCAAACCCTAAACCCTAAAGTCCTAAATCCTAAACCCTAAACCCTAAACATTAATTCCTAAACCCTAAACCCTATCTAGGTTCGGGATTTCTTGTGGTTAGCGGATGCTAGTAGCACAGGACCGAAGCTTTAAAGCTCGGAGCCTTGAACCCACTTTTGTTGTTGCCTGTTTAGGGTTTGGAGTTTAGGGTTGAGTCGAGGACATTTTCAGGTGGGTAGTTACCGCTATAGGAGCCTTATTTGCAGTTTGAGCCGTCGAACGGTCAGGCGATGGTAACAGGGGTGCTGCTTGCAGCACCAGGGGGTTATATGTAAGGAAATCAAGGGAGTTGTAGCTGTGCAACTACTTGCAAGTCCACTCACGGCACATATAAGGCATTTACCACGCGCCATATGACCTGTTAAGTAAGCAACCACAAGCGGGGGGTTTGTAATATCAGATCTACAAGGGGTTTACGGTTGTGTCTACATCGTAAGCCGCAAGCCCTGAACCGTAGTTAAACTGCTCTAAACCCCGAACCTAATCCCCGATAAAGCCCTGAACCCTAAACCCTAAATCTAAAATCTTAGCTAACCCTAAGTCCCAAGTAACCCTAAGTCTAAAATCCTGTATCCTGAAGCTTTACCCCTGGTAGGCCTTACTTGGAGGGTGAAGGACTAAGTAATTAGGTAATATGTAGAGTTATAAGTACCCTATAAGGGATCCTAGTAGGGTTATGATACTCATAACTCTGCAAAATGCCTGCTTACGAAATCCCATCTCCCGCCTGTATAGAACCCTTGTCGATCCCTTCAAGAAGCCCTTCAAGGAACCCTGCTTACTACATCCCCCGACCATCCAATTACCTGCGAATCCTCGGTGAAAATATACTTACAGGACCTACACCTAAACCCTAAACCCCAAAACCCTAAACCCTAAACCCTAAACCCCAAAACCCTAAACCCCAAAACCCTAAACCCTAAATGCCCTAAACCTTGGTGTTCAGGCGTGGTTTTTCGGACTTGCGGATTTCCGGATTTTTGGGGTTTGCACGGGTCGTAGGTCAGGTGTTCAAAATAGGGTTTAGGGTTTAGGGTTTAGGCTTAAATAATTGCCTATATTTTCTGGGGGGTTCCTTATTATAAGTATAGTATTAATATACTCCAAAACCGTATTCTGATTGTTATGGCTCCTATACATATATATATATATATATATGTATACATATATATATATATATTAACCAATCAGAAGCTCATCACCTGAAGCCCCAGTTGCCTGAGGACCTGAGATCCGCAATATCGAGGCCTGAAGAGCTACCAAAACTCCCCTAAACCCTAAACCCTTAAACCCTTAAACCCTGAACCCTAAACCCTAAACCTAAACCAAAACTCTTCCTGAAGACTCCCGGTTATTCTTGTACCTTTTTCTTGCGCCCGCGAACCATAGATATGGGGGTTTCCGAAAGTAGGGGACCCTTATATATCTAATACCCCAAATAGTAGGATCTTTATTAGAAGGACCCCAAAATGAGGTACCCCTTATTTTCGTAAAATCCTCTATGTTGGCCCTCCAACCAAAGCCGTCTTGTTTCCCTTGAGCCCCGTCCGTGCGCCTATGTGTCTCAAGCTGTAGGTCTTGTAGTTTAGTTGCGGCAGGAATCAAAGAAGTTGGAAATGTTGCGACAAGAAGTTCTGGCGGCGAAGAAGCACATCAGGTCCCAGAACCCCTAAGCCTAAATAAACCCCAGACTAAACCTGAAATTCCAGCCAGAACTTCGAACACGATATGCCTAAGCCATCCACGAGCCGGACCCAAACCCGACATCCAAAGTCCAGTACACCCTGAACTCGAAACCTCAACAGCCGAATTTACACACCCTGAGCCCTAGATTGGAACGCTTGCATGCTAGCCACAGGTTTGCATGCCTTTTCCGTTGGGATGCTGAACGATGTCAGTAAGCCGCGATGAGTTTACATTCTAGGTTTCCCTATAAGCCCTAAACCCTAAACCCCTAGGTTCTCGAGGACACGTAGGACTAGCTGCAGCGGGACTGCCCCATGCATCGACGACTGTAGAAGGCCTGGCTTGGATAACCCTAGGGTTTAAGGTTCAGGGTACCCTAAGCCCTAAATGCCGAAGCGTATAGGAGAAGAGGCTTTGCTATAGGGGCCTAAATAATTAGCAATGCTATTTTGGGGTTTCTTATTGTAGTTATAGTATAATAGATCCCAAAACCCTATTCCAATTACTAAGGCCCCTACATTAGGCTAAAGTAAAATTTGAAGCCCGAAATCCTTCTCCTAAAATCATAACTCCAAACCACGCGGTTTTAGTCTGGGCAATGGGGTTGCAGCAGACACGTGTCCTTGCATCCTCCAGTTCTTTCCACTTAGTACTTGGGCAGTTCTCTAAAATAGGGTCCCTTTTAAGGTCCTTTTTATAAGGGTGCCGTTTTATATTGGGGACCTAAAACGGGACCCTAATTTAGAGAACTACCCACTCAGTCAAACTTCAAAAAGGCTTAATCTAAGTAATATAGACGACCGAAGAATGAGTAGTAACCTCCACCTCACAGTCATTGGTATAAGTACTTGTATAGAAAAGCCTGGTCGAGTTGATCATTGTGGCCCTGCCTTAGTGAAGCTCCCACAGACTTTCCCGTAGTAGAGTTTATCAGGGACAAGTCTGAAGACCAAAACCCTCAACCTGAAACCCACAATTCAATAATAACAAACAGTAGCTCTAACTAAGTTTTTGGTGTTGAGGGTTTACGTTGTGGGGTATTAGGCCCTAACCTCTAAACCCTAAACCGGGTTTAGGTTTATTGGGGCCTCGGGGTTGCTGAGTGTAGGTTCAGGTTTGTGTTGGCATAGGACGCCCTGACTCAGGGTTTAGGGTTTAGGGTTCAGGGTTTAGGGTTTATGAATCAGGGACGAGCATTCAGACATCTGTCTGGTGAGTTAAGAAGTCAAACCGTACGCCAAGCAAGCTACCTATGTCCTTGAATGTTGCTGCAGCGAAAACCAGAAACCCTGATAGGGTTTTGGGCTATACACCCGAATTTAAAGAACCATCGCGGAACGGATTAAGTTCTTCCCTTCCTCCCAATTCGGAATTTGCGCGTTTTCTTGAGATCGCGTTTGGGTCGAATCCAAGGATTCAACATAATCATGCTAAGCATTCCGTAGAATCCGACCACTCTTATGCAACCAGAGCCATCCAAAACAAAATGCTCAGACTAGGTATTTGTTGCTCACTGTTGCTTGGAATTCCTACATCAGTGTCATCGTCATCGACATCATCATCGGAACAGTCTCAGTACCAGACACCTACAGCTTACAGCTCTGAATCCTAGACCAGAGCCTAGTAATCACAATAGCACGCTATACGGTTTAAGGGTTTAGGGCGGGGTAGGGTTTAGGGTGTAGCGTGCTGTCGGGGTGTTAATCAGGCAGAGTTCCAGCAGCTATCAGAATAAGAACCACAGCAACAGGGTATTAGTACGTACCAGAAAATGTATGTAGCATGATGTAACACAGACAGCAGACACAACTGTCAAAGTGTTTAGGCACCTAGAAAGCCTGAGCCCCAAAAACATAACAATCCATCAATACAGAGGTCGAAAAATGATGACCCTAAACCTAAACCCTGAATCCTTGAACCCTATATAAACCCTAAACACTAACTGTTACAATAGACCCCTGCTCGCCCCCATCTACACAGAAAGATATGTATATATATATATACATATACATACATACACACATACAAACATACATACATACATGCATGCATGCATATATAAATATGCTATATCCCCTAAACCTCTACACCCTCACCACCTCGTCTGCGAGGCGCCGATGCCCCGTGCTGGCGCCCTGAGGTGCTTCTTGGAGGTTTAGGGTTTAGGGCTCAGGGGTTTAGGGTTTAGGGGTTTCCCTAAACTAGCACGTAAGGTTTTCGCAAAGAGCTCAGGGCTCAGGACTCAAGGCTTATACACGGCATTTGGGAGACCTTGAACCCAGAAATCCGAGGCCCGAATCCTGGATTCAACATTCCAGGGTCGAGGGTTTAGAGGTTTAGGGCCTACCTTAACCCCACCCCACAAGATTTTGGTTTTAGGGGTTTAGGGTCTAGGGTTCAGAGGTTTAGGGCCTAACTTAACCCAGCTTTGGAACTTTATAATGCAATCATACAGGTGGGTCTTATGTAATATAGGGTCCAGGTGGGGTTGAGGATAGGGCTTACGGCTACGCACCCGAAGCCTGAACCTTAAACCCTAAACCGATTAATATAGGGTCCTAAATAATTACCTATACTATTTTGGGGGTTCCGTATATTATAATTCTAGTATAATGGGCCCCAATAATTATTAAGGCCACTACATTAGGGATCAGGGTTGCTAGCTTCAGATCCACGCACCCATGCCAAAGGCTCCCTGTACCTACACAGTTTATAAGCAACACAACCGTAGAACAAACCCCTGTGGAACACGCACCCTAAACCCTAAACCCTAAACCTTAAACCCAAAACCTTAAACCCTAAACCCTAAACCAAAACCTTAAACCCTAAACCCTAAACCTTAAACCCTAAACCCTAAACCCTAAGCCCGAGAAGCGCTGGAAAACTCCGAAAAAGACACTCTCAGTCCTGACCCGATGGCCTCGAGTCTCGGGGCCTAAGATAGGGGCCTTCATAAGGGTTTTCTTTATGATATATATATATATATATATATGTATATATATATATATATATATATATATTATAATGGGCCCCAAAACTATTATGGCCCCCCTAAACCCTAAACCCTAAACCCTAAACCCCTAAACCCTAAACTCTAAACCCCTGAACCCACATTACAATCAAGAACCGAGGGATGCAGCTTCCACCAAAGCTCACTGCAGATCGCGTGGTCACGAAGGAGCGCGTTCGAAGATGGGCTGCTTTCAGTACACTACCTGCTTTGCCGCTATCCGTCTGCGGAGGATTGGGTTCTGAGCAGGGTTTGGGGTCTAGGGTTTAGGGTTTAGGGTTTGTGTATTCGCACCAGAGAGATTCTCCGACCAATTGTGTTGAAAGCGACAAAATGATAAGATCAATGTCCCATGGTGAAGTGGTTTCCAAGGTCGTGGAGTACCTCATTCAGGTGAATCATGTGGATCAACCCTAAACCCTAAACCCTAAACCCTAAGCCGTGGCTATGACATGGACGCGGCCACGCGCATGGCCGAGTCCAGGGACTGGACCAAGGACGTGATCGAGGCCGAGCCCGAGGACGATGACCAGGGCATGGGCCGCGGAGGAGTCCGAGTCCTCGGCGGGTTTAGGGTTTAGGGTTTAGGGTTTAGGGTGTAGGGTTTAGGGTTTAGGGTTTAGGGTATAGGGTATAGGGTTATAATAAGGGTTTAGGGTATAAGGTTTAGGGTTTAGGGAGCGAGTCCACGGCATTGGACAGGGCCGAGGCCAATGTCGCGACCAAGTCCATGTCCGCGAGTTTGTACCCTAAATCCTGAACCCCAAACCCTAAACCCTAAACCCTAAACCCTAAACCCTAAACCCTAAACCCCAAACCCTAAACTCTAAACCCTAAACCTCCTAAGCCCCTAAACCTCCTAAACCTTAACCCCAGTAAGGCCTCGGAAGTGCGCTGTTGGTGGATCGAAAACCGCCAAGCCTGGCAAGCCTGAATCCCCATCACGGTTTAGGGGTTTGGGGTTTAGGGTTAAGGGTTTAGGGTTTAGGGTTTAGGGGTTTGGGGTTTAGGGGTCAGGGGTTTAGGGTTAAGGGTTTAGGGTTTTGGGGTTTAGGGGTTAGGGGTTTAGGGTTAAGGGTTTAGGGTTTAGGGGTTTAGGGTTTAGGGGTTAGGGGTTTAGGGGTCAGGGGTTTAGGGGTTTAGGG
>CAJNDV010016480.1:48470-71436 GCA_905221635.1 Symbiodinium sp. CCMP2456 | reverse complement strand
AAAGGAGTGGGCGGGTGCGAAACCCTCAACCCTAAAAGGAGTGGGTGGGTGTGAAACCCTCACCCCTACAAGGAGTGAGTGGGTGCGAAACCCTTTTCCCTAGAAGGAGTGGGCGCCTGGGACACCCAAAAGCCTGAAAAGAGTGGCCGGCTGCGTTAACCCTAAACCCTAAAAGGAGTGGGGGGGGCTGCAGTCATCCGGGCGCACCGACCACTGTGGGCCTACTACTACTACTACTACTACTACTACTACTACTACTATTACGACGCTACTGCTGCTACTGCTGCTGCTCTCCACGTCCTCCTCCTCCTCCGCCGCCTCTTCCTCCTACTCCTTCTCCTCCTGCTGCGTCTACAGAAGATAAGCAGCTACTACCTACAACTGCAGCGACACAAACAAGTCAGCAACACCCAACAACAGCAGCAGCAGCAACAGCAAACAGCAACACTGGATGCACCAGCAGCAATCACAGCAAGAGCATCACCATGTCACCACCAGCATCATTGCACTGCTGCAGCCTTGCCTTCCGGCTTTCGCATGGCCATGGCAGTGAGCAGTTGCTGCAAGCTTCTTTGTTGAGATGCACGACAGTACTGTCTATTCCATACCCTCGGACTCGTTTCCAACGCAGGGCTGGGGGGCCTAGGTTCCGTGGACTGACGTGCTCATAGCATACACCCATGGATGATTTCGGACCAGATGCTGACCGACACGATTGCATGTGCAAAACAAGATGTCAGATACTTTCTCAAGCATGAAGTCGGCAAGAAAGTAGCAGTGCAAGATTGGCTCGTGAGGCAATGCATAAAGGGAGTGTATTGCGAGACGCGATTGCTCTTGCTACTTCCCTTTATTGCGAACAAAAGGGGCAAGAGCCTCCACAAGCAGGGCGGAATCTTCGAATCCAGTCAAACCTCGACAACATGAAACAACACGACATGAAACGACGCGAGACAAAGAGTTGTGCACGAGCAAACAGTAAATTGTGGAAATCAGCCCAAACGGATGCTCGACTAGAAGCCCTAGGTGGTCACACGTACATAAGTGGCCGCAGGGGTTTTCCGGTAGCCAGGTTTATGGAATATTGTGGAATGGGTTCTTAACCCCCACGCCTGCCAGCAACAGTCAAGAAAGTGCAGATAAGCTTGTGGGAATGACTTTCAGGGACCATGTAGCCTTGAAACTTAGGGCGTCGCACGTTTTCTCTACACAGCTCCTGAATGTGATTCTCAGAGGCATGTCTGCGCTGTCTTGACTTTTGCTGGCAGCATGGGTTCAAAGTCCAATTTTTCCCTGCCTTATAACGTTGGCTTCCCCAAACCCGAGCACTGTCTTTACTTTTGCTGGCAGGCGTGGCTTCAAAGCCCACTTTCCCACCCCCACTTCCCACCCCCTTTCCCCGAGTAAAGTTAAGTAGAGTCCGATCCTGGCGGCGCCTAGAATCCACAGCGACAGCCTCCCAACCGCAAGACCTGCACAACAGCGCGCAGCCAGTTACAGACGTGTGTGGCCCCAGGTAGCTGGGCCTTAGCCCTAGAAGTACTTGACCATCGTGATATGGGAATTGTTCCTGACAACGGAAAACATGCCTTCAGAGTTGCCTTCAGCCACTCACTGAAGTCTTACAGGTCGTAACGGCACAGAGGCTCGGCTCACCGTTGGCTCACACCGCCAGCACGAGCCCCGCCCCATGAAAGAGGCCCCTGGCAAGGCTGACGCAACAAGTGAGATCCCTCACCTATCGCTGCAGCTTGAAAGACGGTGTTCGGGCTTCACAGGAAGAGTTGGAAACTGCACGCGCTAGCTTAGCTTGTAAGCGCAACAACCGTGTAGAGCAAGGTCGCTGCAGTCAAAGGTGCAAGCGGGCAACAGAACAATCAGACCCGGCAACGAGGATCCAAACACTCGCCCCACTACAAGTAGCATATCACCCGACAACAGCCACCAGGGTGATCAAATGCACTACCGAACAAAAGCAACACCGTCAGCTGTCGCTGACACGCATGCACACCTTTCGAACTCTACCCCACCTCGCGCAGCCCCGAACCTCAACCCCCACAGCTACCCTTGCTGCTACACGAAAACCGAAAAAGGAACACCTTCAATAGATATCCCGCAGCTCGTACAGCACCGCTCGATTCAACCACCCAGCCCTGGGCAACGACGCCCCCGCCAACAAGAAAAATGGTACGTTAAAGCACGCTTGATGTGCAATATAGTCATGACTCAACCTACAACCATCTCTTTAACCGGAAAACAAGACCCTGAAGGCCCAGCGCGGAAACATCTCAAAACCTAATCTCCACTAAACCAGGCTCGGCCCGCACAAGGACGGGTATGCCCAGGCCCAGCTGGAGAAGCTCGGATCCAGATCCTTACGACCGGGCCACGGCTACGACTGTGGCCCTGGAACACGTGACCCAGCGGCCCGGGTATCTTCGATGCATGCACGGGCAGCACGTAGCGTAGCAAGCAGCGTGTCGCAGGAGAGGGCAAAAACAAGCAGCTTGTTTCTGCAGACGACTTGCTGAGTTTTCGGCCCCTGTATTTGAGGAGGCACTGGTAAAATGCCTGAGACTGGCGGAGTCCCGGTGTGCCCGGGACCCTTGACTGCCATGTCGTGCTTCGAAAACGCATGCAAGGTGATCTTCAAGTTATCTGGGCTTTGGCCATCCATCTTTTCTGGTCCCACTGTCACCGCACAGGAAAGCCAGTGCAAAACGCGGAACTTGACCTTAACTCGCAAGGTCGTAAAACCCGGTACCTGTGCCGAATGCCACAGAAACTCTGAGGCCGCCAGCAATGGCGAGGATGGCAGGCAAGGCCTGGGGGGAGATCTCAATGACTTCCGTCACGCCAGTACTCTGCGGAAGGTGTCTGAGGGCTAGGAACATTGAGAGGTAAAAACGCTTTAGATTGTTTAGGAAAGGACTTGTCTATTTTACGAAACTCCTGTGGAGTCGGCTCCGGGGAGTAGAGGACTGTTTGAGCACTGCATGCCACGTGAATGCGCTGTGTGTTTAGATGTGTATACATATATATATATATATATATGTATGTATTACTTAATTTATTTGCTTATTTGTTTATTTATGTATACATACATATATATATATATATATCTTTTTACACGCACACTTGTGCATGTATATAGCCGCGCGAGCCAAACATGTGAATGCCGGTGCCTGTGCTACGTGAACCACAACTGGGAACAAATCGAACAACACATTTCACCAAATTGTGTGCGGCCGGGATGTGCTAATCGTGAGACACCAATAATACGATGTTTTTGGGCAAGGCAGCCAGTGAGGATTGTCTTCGCATCCCTGGAGCTGCAGTCACCGGGGCTCGGGCAACCGCTGCCGACAGATTTCCGACCTTGGGCTTTTTCGGGCGTGAGTGACTGGTGTGGAGGCTGCCGAACCGAGAACTCCACGACATGGTAATGAGCTACGAGATGCTGGCGATTCCGGTGGAGCTTTGCTCCGGAGTCTTTTTCTCTTAGCAAGCACGCCCTGCCCGGTTGGGTTCGAAAGCGCTAAACACGAGTGCCTTGTATGCTTGGTTGACAATCTGCTCCTGTGGGATACCTCGAAAGGCGAAGTCTCCACCTGCCTCCAGCGCGGAGATGTTGATGCCCTGCCATCCCCATCTGCGCAGAAGCAGGCGTGTCACCTCTGCGTTGAGCAGCGTGGCATTGTTGTCTCCGTTGCTGAGCACTACCATCACCTTGCCCGCGTCGGGACCCTCAAAGCAAGCGATGTAGACTCCCCGGAATCCTTCGTTTGCGGCCTGATGCACCGCCACCTTGTTCGGGCCGGCATCCATGACAAAGACCCCAAGACCCATGCAAGCGCCCATGAACTCCACCGAGCCAAGATCACGCACATGGTCCCGCAGCACAGCCACAGCCGTCGCATGCAGGATCGGCACTTTTGCCGAAGGATCCGAGTAGGCTGCGATGAGCTCGGCCCAGAAGTTGGCCAGCGCCCGGGGTGTGCCCAGGGCGCCAGCAGCGAAAGCTGGAAAGGCCAAGCGGCCGGCGGGTGGTGCAATGACGTCCCCGGCATCCGAGAATCCCAGAGCATAACGGCCCTCAGCACGTGGCAGAGGTCTGGGATCGAAGCTGAAGTCTCCGAGGCCCGTGATGTCTAGGAAAGGGCGGCACACGACCTCGATGGCCTTGCCTTCCATCTCCTCGATGAGGTGCTGCAAAACCAGGAAGCCACCACCTGAATAGCCAAAGCATGCCCCTGGCTCCTTGCTGACCTCGATGGCCTCATAACCAAGATCCCGTCGCTCGCCAGAAATGAGCGAGAGGACAGCTGGAAAGTCTGTGTCTAGTGGGACACCATGCACATAGTGCATTCCCAAACCGCTGTGGTCCATGAGATGGCGCAACTGAACAGAGTCAGCCCACGCCTGCGGCATCTTACCCTGAGCAACACGCAAGCGAAACGGGGAGGTTGTGCGAGCGAGAAGGACGTTGACGGACTCCGTCAGAGCAATGCCCTTCTCTGTAAAGTATTGAGTAGCGAAAACAGAAGCCACCGTCTTGCTGAGCGAGGCGTGCTCCATCCAGTGACGAGGTGTCAGCGACACGAAGCCATCTGAAGTTCCCACTGCCAGGTCCAGATGACTGACGGGCCCGTTCAGTGCAATGCTCACCTTGGCATCAGTGCTTGCAGACGATAGACACGGAGGAGGATTTACTCAGGTGCGCAACCCTCCAGATCCCTCCTTTGACTACGGCCCGTGGTAGTCGACACTGACCAGACTGACCAGAATGCACCAACACAAACTGTAAAGTCAAGCGGTCCCAGACACACCCCGAACTCCTCGCTTCTGGAGCAGTGCTTCCAGCTCGTCGCGCAGGTTCTCCAAGCTTATGGGCTCCATGTAATGCTTCCTAGCTCTCAACTCGGAATCTTGCAATGCTCAATCTCCAAAAAACTCTCGGAGTTGCGGACTCTCATAACGATCACTTGAAGGGATCAGGTCTGTAGGGGCATTCAGGCTCCTCTTGGTTCTTCAAGACTCAGGATTTGGGAAGTTTGCGAATGCTTGCGTGGCTTCAGGCGATGGGTCTTAGGGTGTAGTCGGGACTGTTTCAGCAATACTTTCTTATCGCTAACCAAAGCGTTTTGCATCGAACATATGTGGCCATGTATCCAATTGAACCTTCCGTACCGCAGAATATCGCCATCTCATCCTGGCTCCCACCTCCCGCCTCCCATCCTCAGCAGCTGGGGTGGAGTGCGAAGTGGGATGCTGGAAGTGGTGAGGAATTGTGAGGTGGGGTGCGAGGTGGGGCTGGGTCCCCACCTCTCTTCCAAAAAGTTAAAACCCTCCGGCGAAAAACGTGAGGCTGGGAGGAAGGGGTGGGAGGTGGCAAGTGGCAGGTGGGCGGAGCGGGAGTTGGAAATCGCAAGTGGCGCAGTATCAATTCCATACGGCACTATAACTGTATCGCAGAAGTAGTGGTATCGACCGCACCGCCCGATAACAACCCTGGTAAGTCTGCTTGTTTGGTTATCACCGGGGGTGCACTTCGATTCCGATATGGTTAACAAGCTTACCTTCTCTTAAACACGAGCCCGAACAAAGCTCCCGCGACCCCTGTAGAACCCCAAGCCCTTCCGGAACCGTTACAATCAATCTTTCAGCCGTCCAAGTGAACCTCGGAGCAGGTTTACGTCAAACGTACACTGACATCTAGACAATCTAAACCTTGAGCCCCTAAAGCCTGACGGCTAAAACCTAAACCAAACCCGACCTCCACCCGAAAGCCTAAACCATACAACTCATGAACTCTGAAGGGGCCCATGCTGCACCCGCCGGCGGGCCCAGGAGGCACCTGGACTTGAGAACATGGTCAGGCTCTTAGGGGCTTACTATTTAGATTCTCGTGCATGCTTTTCGGGTGTCAAGGTTTTCGGGTGCACTTTGCTGCTGTCTCCGGTGCTGATATGCTGGACACCGAAGTCGGCCACGAAATGTGATCGACTATGAACGAAGAACAGCGAAACAGAACAGTTTCCATCGTTGAGGATTTCGTACCCTTCGCTGAAACTCACCAACCGCGCCCGAAACGCTTCATGCGAATCACTTTGCAGCCCGCTCGCATGAAAATGCGGTTAACTATGTATAACTATGCAAGAGGTGCCCATGTAAACTTAATGCAAATCGTGGGTTCAGGCCGGCAGCCAGGCAGTATGAGCTATTTCGGTTCATGGACTCTCAACCTATCTATCTACCTATCTATACCTATATCTATATCTATATCTATATCTATATATATATATATATATGGCTTGCTTGCTGGCGGCCCTACAGGTGCGTACCCGTGCGCAACCCCCCCCCCCCCCCCCCACGCGCGTGCAGCCGAGAGAGAGAGAGAGATAGAGAGAGATAGACAGACAAAAACAGAGAGAGAGAGAGGGAGAGACGGGGAAAAAGGGGAGGGAGGGAGGGGGAGCAAATGACCGGAAGACCTGCCGGCCTTGCGATGACATCTCGCGCAATGCCGCCACCTCTGCCAGAGGCAGCTACGCTTGTGCTCACAACACACATAGGCACTAAGCCTGCAATGTCCCACAAAAGTCAATAGGTAGCTAGGCCAACCAAAAATACACCGCTAGACTGGGCGCACCAGACCTGGAGTACCCCTATACTTCTGATTCCTTGTTGCTAATCCTACAAGTGTCGTTCTTCTGACTTGCTCATGCACAGCCGCCACCTTCAGCCTGGCACTGGATACCTTCCGCCTGCCACCATAGCACACGCAATTTGCACGTGAGCTTAGGCCGCGGCCGAAGCTATAGGTATAGGTCGCGACCACGCAATACATGAACCTAGCGACGCAAGACCAAGTTGGGTGAAGGTAGAGATAATGTAAGCCAACATCTCTCTATCCCTACCAGTTCCCAACGACTCTCACCAACTTTCACACCCAGCCCTCCTGAATTCTACAGCTGCCCGCCCAACTAGTCATGCTCGGATGCATGGTATCCGAGACTAGGGTCACTCGGACACGCTAAAGTCACGTAATCTTAGCCGTTCAGGTTTTTCGGGCTTTCTTTTGCAATGCTTTGAAGCCTTCTTGGTTGGCATGGTGGGTTCCCGGGTATCTGTGACGCTGAGTGTGACTGGGCATGACTGGAGTAATAGGACATGCATGACGACGAGAATCAGGCTAGGCACTCCCAGGTTCGCAGTTCCGACAACGAGCAGCATTCAGTCACTGCCTGGCACGACTGCTCCAACTTGTGGTGTCGTCAGCCCCTGCCTCATCCAACTTCTGCACATTCCCTGGGCATCTAGCAAGGACCTGAGCGATGCAAAGGGAATTTCCCCGCGGCAAAGCTTTTTCTGGAAGCAATCATTACAAGCTGCTTCAACACACATGCACACACACACACACACACACATCTGTTTTTCCTCTGCAGGGCCAAGAGCGCAGCAGCGCGGCGTGCGGTGCATTGCAGGCACGACGTGCAAAGCACTGCAGCAGATCCACATCTTAAGGACTCTTACCCTGACCTCTTCCTCCGACAACCGTGCCAAGTTTCACATAGCGAGCTACGGCATTTAGCACGGCAGCAGGAGCAAATACTAAATACATGCACAAAATCTTTCACATGAGGCCTGTGCCGAAGCATGTACACGTCAGAGGACAGAGATCAGTAGGATTAGACGAATAGTTCAACTAATTACACGACCGGACATATCTTGGCCAGCCAATCCTGCCCTCAATCTGCATAGACAAGAAGCAGTTAGTTACGGGGATAGAGAGTCGCTCCGTGACTCCGACTGTCAAAACCCCAAAACCAATCTGATGCTGGTTTCGATTCGACCCGTCTCTGCACTCATAGGGTCTTGAGATTCCAGACTTTGCCCACCCTCAACCCAAAATCCCAAACATACAACTCGGACTCAGAAGCTTTTTGCTATCCAAACCAGAGTTTACTGAGCACGTAGCCCCAATTTACTCCAACTTTGTTCCAATTCTGTCGTTTATAAGGCATGAAGCTTAGTCCTTTAGGGCTAGCTTGGGGCTACTTTTGGGTGGGCTCTTCATGGCCCTCTCTAGCAGGATTAGCTGAACGGTCCCGACGCCCGTGCGCCAAAAATGGTCTGGTAGCTTCTGGAAGTGACTGCGCATGCCAAGCTGGAATTTTGGTTTCTGACACTCAGGCGTTCTGAAGGGGCTTTGTCAAAACAAAGGTCCTATGTACTAGTTAAACCATTTACGGTCTATAGTTCTTGACATCTATACCTTCCAGGAGCCACAAGCATGCTATACACGCCTACAGCTGATGTGCACAAATCGTGGCTGTCACAACACAAGGTGCCTTTGAAGGGGCGCCACGTGGCCTAGATTCTAGATCAACGAAGTCCGTAGTAATTAATATACAGCAAAAGCCCAGAAGTTGGAAACCCGATAGCCTTAATCCTCAAGAGCAATGTATCCGGAATCTTAGCACTCATTGTCCGTAATCTGGTTTCCAACTTTCTGGGGTTCACTGTCAACCCTAAGAGTTGGTCAGCAAAGTTCCGCAACATCCGCCGAAGACGACCAGTACGGGGAAATCCCAGATGCTTGATGTCGTCGATGAAATTGAAATTGGTGCGGTGCTGTCCGGTCTGCATGAGCTTGTAGTTAAACAGTTAGCGACTACGTGTTGCTAATCATAGCCTATCAGGCCTATCATAGCCTACAACACTGCCTTTCGGGAGGTTGAGCATTTCTTTGGTAGATGGTGGTGCTGGAATGGACTTGCCATGGTGTACAGCCACGTGCAGCGAATTTCCGGATGTCTGTTGCACGCGCAACTCTTGAGCATGATCTTTTTTGTGGAGGCATCCGCAACTCCCGCACAACGAAGCGGCTAAGGTCTACTCACTGGAGCCCCAGCGCCGGGCCAACATCGCTCATGCGGCTCTGCAGCTTCCCAAGCAGCAGCTCCACCCGTCGCACCCGTGCCTCGTGAGGAAGTTCGCAGTATCTCTTGTAGAAGTTTTATGGATGTATGCGTGCGTACAGTGGTTTAGTCCATGGCGAATATGCAACACATTACGCACATTACATGACGATCCCTGACAATCCCATGGCATGTCAGCTATGCAGTACATGGATTTACATTGCAGTGTGGTGTGTGTGTGTGTGTGGGTCTATGTACTTAAATACGTGATCACGCATACATACAAGTCATACATATATATATATATATATATTTATTTATTTATTCATTTATTTATTTATTTATATTTATTTATATTTATTTATGCATGTATGTATGTATGTATGTATGTATGTATGTATTTATGTACGTATGTATGTATGTACGTATGTATGCATATGTGTGTGTGAGTGTATGTACGCATGTATATATGTATGTATGCACGCATACATATGCACAATTGCTCTTTGCATATATCTACACAGGGTATATACACAGACATATCTTCATGAGGTGGTGCAACAGTTCAGCACGAGCGACAGGATTCGCAAACCCGAAGCATGCACGAGAAGCCACGAGCCAGTTCAGAAATCTTCGCTTTATCTCATATAAGTGTGTTATTTTCTGTGTATATATGTATACATATTATATATATATATATATACACATACATTTACACACACACACACAAACACACACACACACACACTTCATTCACGGTCGTCATCCCCAGGTGCATCCCCGCCCATTCAAGAACCAGTATATACTCACGCTCCACCTTCCGCAATCCCTCGGAAAGACGCTTATGAACTGCAGGGACGGGCCGGATCAAATGATCGCTGGCAATAGTCACACAGTCGTCTAAGCTACATGGTGCGCAGTCATGGGACAAAATGAGGGCCGTAGCAACCTGCAGTTCTCATCGTTAAACCTAGTTGCCTACCGCCCGAAGTGCTAAACCACCCCAAAAACCAAGGGAGTGTCACCTGATCCAGATGGCTCTGGGCATCCGCAAGCTCCTCCTTCATAGATCCGGCCGTCGTCGGGATGTTCCATACCGATTCAAGGTTTCCGGGTTATGGCTGAGTGTTGTACGGTTGAGGTTTCGGATCTCTGGTGAGAAGACTTCGTGCCTGAGGCTTTGCCATGCCGACTTGCAAGTTGGGAGTACTGACCCGAACCCCGTGAACTCGAATCCCTAACTTCCACAAGGGCTTACCGTTTTTGCAGTTTAAGTTTCGGCTCTGGCTCTGTCGCCTCCGAATTCGTGGGACTTTTCAAGCCTCTGGCAGTGAAGCCAGAAACGTTGAAAGTCAATTGGGGCAGCGGCCTTTGAGCAACAGCCATCTTGAGGGGTGGCGACGGACACTACTGCACGAAGATCCGAGAACCGCGCGCTTGGAATGCCTAACAGCTTTAGCAGCCCAAGCAGCAAAATCAGCCACATCCACACCACCAGCCACGATCGACAGCAGCATCCACTGCGCACACTTCTGAGACAAATAAAGTGCGTGGCAAAGCCCCTCCTACCTTCCCTTTGAAGGGCTCCTTGCGCAGGTCGCTGCTGCACGACGACAGCCGCATGCCACAAACAAGCTCTTCCTTTACCTGCCATCACATTCCTCTCGCCATGCGTTACAATACAGTGCTATCTATGTCCACGGTCAACCTTCCCTAGCCTTCTGCCTATATGTCTCTATATATATATATATGTGTGTGTGTGTGTGTATGAACGTACATAGGTAGGTAGGTAGGTAGGTAGGTAGGTAGGCAGGCAGGCAGGCAGGCAGGCAGGTATAGGTAGGTCGGTAGGTCGGTAGGTCGGTCGGTCGGCCTGGTCGGTCGGTCGGCCGGCCGGTCGGTCGGTAGGTGGGTGTGTACGCATGCACGTATGTATGTAACCTGTATGTATGTATATGTACGTATGTGTGTGTATGTGTATGTATATATTTAGTTATATATACATATGCATGTATCTCTCTCTCTCTCTCTCTCGGGTCTCAAGCCCCCCTGGCCGACGGCCCACCCATGATCGGTCTTTGGGGAAGTGTCTTTTGTTTTTCTTTCTTTCGCCAGGGCTGTGGTGCAGGGGTTTGACCCCCTACAGTTTTTCTCTCTCGCTCTCTCTCTCGCGAGGTTCGGGCAAAGACCAGCACTAAAACATGCACAGCAGTTGCAAACTTCCGCTCAGCAGCGTTCGCCGCGTCAGTCCGGACGCCTGACTTGAAGCTACATTGCTGCATTCTCGCACTGCTGCAGCATTTTTTTATTGAGAGCTATCAGATTGGGGGAAATGTGACAGACTGGTCCGAGCGCTGATTCTGACTTTCTCTGCCTCTCTCTGTCGAAAAGACTACTCTCCGAAAACTCATAGCCTGCATGCCTTATGTCAGGCATCTTGCAGCTTCCTGCCTTATGTCAGGCATCTTGCAGCTTCCTCTGACTTCCTGCAAGCCTGAACTCTTGCCACCTACGTGGCGGCGGTGACATCGTCGGACCCGCAATGGTGGTAAGGGTAGAAGCAGTTGTCGTAGTCGTCATCGTAGTCGTCGTCGTAGTAGCAGCAGCGACAGTAGCAGTAGCAGTAGCAGCAGTAGTAGTAGCAGCAGCAGCAGCAGCAGCAGGAGCAGTAGTAGTGGTTGCCTCCTGCATGGCTGAACGAGTGTAGTAGTAGTAGTAGTAGTAGTAGTAGTAGTAGCAGTAGTTGTTTTTGTCACCCACTTGGCACGCCGTCGACAGCACTGCGGGGTCTTGACTAACCACCAGAGTCCAGAGGTGTCATCTCAAGTCGAAAGCAACAACGAAACAAAACCAGAAAATCAAACTGTCAGATGTACACCTCCGGCAAAAGTCACCTGTGACATGTCCAATGCGCATTTTCTATAGGCATTGACTTGGTGCACTCACTGACATCATGCATCATTGATTAGTTAAGATACAAAGCTCAGTGACAAGTGTGTAGTAGTAGTTGTTGTAGTAGCAGTAGCAGTAGCAGAAGTGGTAGTAGTTGGTAGGAGGAGTAGGAGCAGGAGCAAGAGCGGCAGTAGTGAGCAGTAGTAGTAGTCGTAGTCCCAGTCGTAGTGTGGTGGAAGTCACAGTCGTGGTCGTCATCGTCTCGCATTAGTCGTCGTCGTACTGGTGCTCGTCATATGCGTAGCCGTAGTATAGCACCAGCAGCAACAACAAGGCTGAGCATTCATAACAACTTTACCATACTTTGTCGCAGCCTCCTGCTTGATGCGCTTCGTAACGGTGGGGGCTTCCAGAGGGACACGGTCCAAGCGCAAGCGGCGCCTGTGGACTTGACAAACTGCTTTCTGAAGATCCCAATAGCAAGCATGGTACGGTGTTCAAGAGATTCAGTTCTCTTCTGCCCGAGCAAGGCAAAAGCAAGACTGGCGACCAACCTCATCGAAAATCACTTCATACAAACCTAAACGACAGCAACTCCCACAGCCTGAACCCCTGACCCTATGCACTTTAAGCCCTCAACTTATTTCGCCTTTTCTTCCTCCGCACCCACGTGCGCAAGCACGCACACACTCGATCCACACCCAATCACGTTCAGTTTGTTTGGAGGCCTGGGAAGTGTCAGGGCCTGGCATGGCCCGTCCAGGGGTGTCAGCGCCGAGAGTACCTGAGGGAATCCAAATCGGTTGGGAGTTTGGTGTCCACAGCTTCAGGCTTGTGGGGAATGGAGAACGGGAGAGTTGTAGCCTGCACAAGGTCGTTGAAAGCCAAGCGTTTCGGCGCTCACACTCGGACAGCGCCGCCTCAATACTTGCGGAACCCCCCTTCGTACGACTGAATAAACAAAGTGCGTCTGAGGCGTTTTCAGTGGGCTGCTGTAGCAAAGTTCGGGGAAGTGTCCTTTGCCTTACAACAACTGCATCAGCGAATTGGGAGCGTGTCTTTGGGTTCCCAAGACCTGCACCACCCGCTGCATCTCGTCCAGAAGCATCTGATCGGCGGGCTCCCAACCGTCGTGGCCCAAACTCCTGGGCTTGGAGGCTCAAAGTGTTTAGTGAGTTTCGCCTTGGACCGAGCCCTAGGAGATCACAGTGCTTGCTTCATTGTATTGCTTCCCACATGCCCCACGCAATGCAAAGGTGTACTCGGTATTCCCATAACGTATAACAAAAAAGCAATCACATTGTAGAAGCCCATCCAACTGGATCCAGGGGCAGGGAAAGCGCGCGTAGCTCCGAGGACACCTGCCGCGAGTCGCGCAGGATGCTCCAGGCAGCCAGGCGGTGCGTGCAAGCGACTGGAAAGGCGTTGCCGCCTGGTTCAATTATAGGGTTGAGGGTGGCATTTGAATCTGAAGGCGGGTTGCACACTTGAGTGTACTTGTGCATTAAGAACCTCCGGAAGTAAGGAGCCCAAGTTCAGAAAGCCAAAGGCACCGGCATAGAGCACCACTCGCATTAGCCAGCCCGGAACTTGGGAGATGCACAAGGTGGAAGGTGCTGTCTGCGATGGCCGTGGTCTGCTCGTCTTGCGATTGCCCTGCTTGTTCGGAGTTGTAGAGAGGTCCAACACAGGACCCACAGAGTTCGCTCTCTTTGCTCTGCGCTTCTTGACCCTCATCTCTGACTTCACGCGCTCTTGCTTCATGATGGACTCCTGTTTCATCACGCACGCGCCACGCTTCAACACCGTCTTGCGCTTCCCGGTGTTCTGCCCTCTGATGCTGCGGCTCTGGCGAACGATCCTTCGCAGCTTCTTCGCCCACTGGAGCCACTTGGACCTGACGATGCAGGTTTCATGTCATGCGTTCCAGCAGCCATCGAAACCACGCACCACCCAAATCCACAAACCCTGCAAGAACTGCCAATACAAAAAAAGAATGCGCAATTTGAGACACATGGACAAACAGCGCGCAAAACCATGGCCGATCTGGCGTGGGGAGCGAGACATTCGCCCGGTGCTGGCAACGGGCTCATCTTCCTGGGGGAGGCTTCGACAAGATTATGCTTACGCGATGAGCTAAGTCTAGTGCTCAGTATTGCTGACGGATAAAGCGATCATGGGGCATAGACCTCGTTCTATCGAGGAGTAGGTAAAGCAACAAAAGTCCATGACGAGTCCTGGGCCCCAGGCACAGCAACAAGAGTTAAGTGCAAGTCTCGAGATGCAGCTTCAGTGCCCATGACACGAGAATCTCCTTATAACATGTCTGAGCCAAGCAAAAACAAAAAAATGCTCCACGACCATCCGAGCGGCAACTTTGGTCACACCATCTCGCCAGCGCGGGCGGCCGTGTGATGCCGGGGACTGCAGAAGCGGATCCACGGACACAGGCGATGCCGGAGGCTGCGGGCTGGAGTGCTCAAGAGATACTCCATGCGAGCAAAGCCGTGTGGTTGAGGTGGGCAGTGCTTGCGAGGTCGACCGCTTGCGCAATGCAGAGGGCCGCGAGCTCGAACGCTTGGGCGCTGAAGGCTGATTGTCAGGCCTCACAGGCGATGCCGGATGCCGTCCGAGGCAGCCCGGCCGTGAGCGATTTGCCAGAGGCGGCGAGGTCGGGTGCTCTGGAGCTGATTGCGAGCGAGACTGTGCCTGTGATGCTTGATGCTGCAAAGATTGTGTCGGTTGCGGCCAGCGTGGCCTTGCAGGCGATGCCGGCGGCTGTGACAGCGGCCGCGCAGGTGATGCCGATTGCTGCTTGGCCTCCCCTTCCTCGTCGCTGCTAATCACCTGGGCCGTCGCGGAACCTTGTCCTGCCTGGATGCATCACCAACCGGCTCCATTCAAAGTACCCTGACTCGCCCATGTTCTCAGCTTAAGAGCAGCACAGCGTGTACCTGCGTGTGTGAAAAACATAAACTTACATGTATCGACAGTGTATATATATATATATAGTACAACAGTATTTACCCTCTCGCTCTGCCGAGGCTACGAGGTGACCATGGCCAACCAGCTCAGAGCACGGATAACGAACCGAGCGTGTACCCGTCATGCATTCAATTAAGAACAGGTCCAATAAGAGCCCGAGGCCGCTCCTATACAGGCCCGGCTCCACCCGGAGAAAGCAAAGTGGATGAACCAGCGCACTGTGCTGCAGCAAACTCCACGTCGGAAGCCGTGCTCACTACTAAGTATCTGTATATATATATATATATACAAACAAATATATATATATATATACATACACACACACACATATATATATATATATATGTATGTGCCATAAGATGCATACGTATATATATATATATATATAATATACATGTATGTATGTATACTTATGCGTATACACGCACTTTTGTTTGCATGCATGCCGAACAGATATGCATCTTTCTATCCTGCCTGGATTTCGATCTTGGAGGGGAAGGCTTGGGCTGGCTTGCGGTTTTCCAGTCGATTGCGCAGCCTCCCCTGCAGATCCCGCTCCGATGGTTCAGGCAGCTTCGGCGGGTTCGCCTTGGTGTCTTGTGGCCAAACAGGGAAAGGGGAACGTGAAAGAGCTCACGATAAACTCGTGCACGGTAAAAGGAGAATCAGCTGCAAGAACGCCGCCGCGGAAAACATGAACGCGCAGAGACAGTGACATTCGGCATCAAAGTTTTAAGCTGATGTGGCAGTGTCGCAAATGCCGAGTCTTTCGATGTCTTTCGCCGGTTCCGTCTTTGTATTTCGTGTGCATGTGTGTCCTAATGTTCGTGGCTTTAGTAAACAACTCCTGCCGCATCCCGTTTGCGTGACAGACGCTGCGAAAGGACCGTAAGTGATGGTGCTAATGACATTTAATGAATGCAAACTGGCATGGGGCATTGGAACAAGTAAGGGCAAACAAATCAGATCCATCAGCACAGTGAGCAGCGGAATACCCACAGACCCTCAGACAAGATGGGCTTTCTCCAGGTGGAAGCATCAACCTACTTAACCCCGTTAGTAACAATGTGCGTCGGACCATTTTTTTTTGGACTGCTCTGCTCCAGTGCAGATACACACCAACACCACACAACCAGGGCAACAGCACTCCATTTCCTCTTGCAGGTGGGCGGGCGGGAACCACAACAACTGAACACTCTGGCAAGGCTTACGTAGGCCGACCCACACTTCACACTTGCTGCTGCAACTGTCAAGCATGTGTACACTTCGCCAAATAACGTGTCTGCCACAGCGCGGGGCCAGCGACAATTTGCAGCGAACGAGGCATGTGCAAGACAACCAAACAACCCAAGTTACACCAGATCAAAACATGTGCAGGAAAGTTGCGAAAACAACGCAAATAGTCCGACAAAGAGGAACCGTTGCAGAAAGTCCAACCAGCGCTCAATCAAAAAGGTACAGCACGCATGCCAATCTGCCGACAGATTCGGCACGTTGACCAGAGCCAAGAGTTTCCAAGGAAGCAACATCCAGGAAACATGCAGAGGCATCATGAGTCTGATCGAATTTTGGCATGTCGGGTGTACCAACGCAAAAGCCCTCTCGACAGGACAACAACCCACATACGCCAAACCGCTGTATAGGGTACTATAAACAGCAATCCCGGAACCATCCCTCACTAACAGCGTTGTGCTTGCCGGCCGGCAGCGGCAGCGGCAGGGTTCTTCCGCGGGGCTTCCTCCACCGGCTTACGGTACACCTCGGTCAGGCTTCGGGTCTGGGGATCAGGTTTATCGGATTCGAGAGCTGAAGGGTGCTTGGGAGGTTGGGGGTCAACTTATGTATCTTAATCTATCTTAATCTTCTGATCTTAGCATTGCCGTGTTGCAGTTTGGATCTTTGGCTTGGTATGCCTTGGCTGAATATAGGGCGGCTCTGTAAGCGCCTTCTATTCTTCGGGCATGAAGATTGGTGCTGAAAGTCGTGCTGTCTGGTGGTACCGGTGCAATCGAACCGAACTCGGCTGCTTCAGGTTCGGAGGCTTGGGGCACTTTGGGTGTTGTGTCGCCTGTTCCGAGGTCTCATCGGTTCGACACACAGGCGGTGGGACTGGAGATTATTGGGCACATGATGGCCATTATGGTATATGTGTGGAGCTTTTAAAGTACTTTCTGTGACTTCCGTTATGGCGCATTCAGGCAGTCTCTGAACAATCCGGAAATCTCCAGAACAAGGGAAAACGACATCGCTAGGCCACGAAGCCCTGGTTTCAGCTATCATCATCACGCCTGGGCCTAAACACAAAGCTGAACCATAAAGAAGTCTTGACTCACAGGGAGGGGTGCTCCTTCATCGCGGATTTGGGGTCGCAGCGACAGATGCCAAACCGTGAACCGGACAAGAGGGGCCTCACACTTGCACGGCACAAAGACTGAACGCTGTACGTGCTACAGGGAAGCACAGCGATCGAGTGCGGTGCTACCAGGTCACGCACTCGTGTTGACCAAGCAACTGGTGTCAGCAGCAAATCCCCAAAGAGTGATAGAGAACCGCGACCATGACGACGAAGACCACCAGGACCACGACCGCGACCACCAGGAAACCAAGGGAAGACCACTGGGAGATCACCCAAAAATGACCGGGACAGCACGGGTAAAATGCTTTGCGGAGTCAGAAATATGCGCGCCATGCTTCCCCCGTCTACTAGCGGGTTTCTCCACTGACACTTGTCGTACAAGCCCAGAGTGTCATCTGGGATACTCCAAAAAAATGGATTCTGCCCCAACCTTCTGAGCTTGCCTAAGTCGCTTGCCAAGATCTTGGCACGGGGTGGCACACGAGTGGCCTCGTCTGAGTTGGGCGTCAGTCGTGTCAGGAGTCGGGGTTTATCGAGCTTAGAGGATCTGTTTCAGGACGCATTGGATGTTAAGCTTGGGCCTTGTCACTCTATTCTGCTATGCAGTTTACTGGATTTGAAGTGCCATTGTGCGCCAGTCCTCGCCAGCAAATTCGGGCTCTGTACCGAGATTTCGGGCTGGAGCATGTAAGATCGACTCGTTTACGGACCTTTGGGATTGCAAGGCATAGTAATAGGACGAGGGCCTGTAATTCAGGGTTCAGGTTTGTGGGCCACGGTTGATGTTCGCTGCTTAGGACTGTTCTGTCAGTGTCAGGCTGTGCACACCGAAACAGACCGTACACAACCAGCTCAGAAGCCTTAGCATCTACAATAGGAGCCATACAAGCCCCCCACAAGTAGACGCCCCTTGCCGGCAATTTCCACGCTGTTGCAAAACACTGTATACATCCACCGGTCAGTATCACAAGTCTTGGCAAACCCGGCAACACGCAGCAAACCCTGCAACCCCCAGGTAATACTTCCAGCGTCGCACACCTGGAGACCCGCCATGGACAGCCGTGCTCGAGCCAGGCGAAGCCTTACAACACAAAGATGCTGAGCACCGGTCTGCCTTGAAGCCTTAGGGCCTTCGTAGTCGACGCCTTCTGGCTTACCTCTGGGTCTGATTACCCACTACTTCCTGCAGATTTTGACTCTTTGAACACAGGTGCCCGCCAAGGCTGCAGGTTGGATTTCGACTTTCAGGTTGGATTTAGGACTGACGCCTCCAGGGACTCGAGCCACGAAACGAGCTCAGCTCAGAATCCAACTGGCCCAAGATCCCAACGACTCTTACCAACTTACCCGAACGTACAGCAGACAAGCTTGTTTCCGCACAGAATCACAAACCAAAACCAAACTGTGCACACACATACATGCACATATGCGTACAACATACATACATACATACATACATACATACATACATACATACATGCATGCATACATACCTACCTACATACATCTGGCATGCATGCATACATACACCGCAGACAGACAATCGGACGGACGAACGGACAGACCGGCAGACAGACAAACAGACAGATGGATCGACCGACCTAGAGACAGAGAGACGGACAGAGACAGCGGACGGACAGACAGACAGACAGACAGACAGACAGACAGACAGACAGACAGACAGAAGATAAAGATAGACACAGACAAAAACACAAACTCAAATACTAAAAGCACACATATGCATAGGTATATACGTATATATATATATATACATGCCTTCTACCTGTATATATCTATATCTATGTCTATATACACACACACACACATATATATATATATATACACACATGTAGACATACAGTTACAACCAACGAGAGCATTGCTGACCCGTAGAGCTACACACGAAGGCGACATCAGAAACAAGTAAACAAGTTGCTATCTCGAGGGCATGCCCGACGCTACAGTACTCCAAAACATGTGCGCGATAGCTTCAGCTTCGCCAGCCAAGCGGCACGTTGGAAGCCACTTCGCTGCCAACGCTGAATCCTTGTCTTGTAGGAACGCTTCGGGCAACTTGAAGCATGCTTCAGATGGAGAAGGTATTTGATGCAGGAGCCTGAATAACAAGCCACAATCAGTGACAGTCGTCCAGATATTCTATTTGAGTTTGCACTCAGAATCTCTGTTTGCATTGCTTTGGCCCAAGTCGTGCCACAAGCACCTGTGACAAGGTGCAGTGTTTGATTATCTGAGTGGTCAGACTAGGGTTTCAGGTATCCGTAGGGGTAAAGAGACTTACTTTCATATGCTGATTTGTTTCGAGAGTAGAAGATTTTAGACATCTCCCGAAAGTGTTGAATTTTGCTGAGACTGGAAGCCCCGACCGGTTTTCATGGAAGGGGGGTGGAGCTGGCCTTATGTGATTGGCACTCAAAGCCCAGAAGGTTTGAAAGGAAACGAGACTAATAGGAGAGCTCCAAGCCCTCGCACCCCAATATCTTCGTCGCTTGGTCAATAGAATGTCGAGCATCGTTGTCTCACGGACTTCGTGGCGAGCCTTGCCTGCGCCCTCGTATCCTGCTGGGCTCACAGCAGCTTCTGGGATCGACCTGAATTTAGTTTTCTGTTGCGTCTACCGGGCACTGCAAGACCAATACGGGCAATCTGCCAACACTTACAGATACCCACCATACACGTGACGCTAATAGCCTGACCTGCACCCGGTTACCTACCCTCACTGCATCCTCTGCACGGAAACCAAACATTTTGATTGCCGTCCCTGCTCCTCGCCTGGCCGGCATCAAGGTCGGAGCGTATCTCGTTCGCGAGCCGGATGGCTGCACCAACTTCATCCTGAGTCTAAGGGTGCTGCGGCTTGGGACTCTGTAGCTTGGATGCAGGGCTTAGCCGGAATTTCTAGGGTGCTTCTTCAGCAAGCTGGTCGGTTAAGAGGGTTCAAGGTTTGGCACAGGTCTCATGGCATCGGTCTTTCGAGGCATTCTAGGCTCTAGAAGCGTGTCTGGCTAGTCCCGTGGTAATGGGTAGATAGTATGAGATTTTTGATTGAACACTTATCAAGCAAGACATAGCTTGAGCAGAAAACGAGGTTTCCTGTGTCCAAAACCTCTTAAACTGCAGCTGGTTAAGACAAGCAAACAGCCTGTCAAGAGAACTCCAGAAAGGATATCTATGTAAGGCCCAACGTAATGCGATTTTGACACACCGAACTGCCTTCGACCATGCACCCTCGAACAGTAACCCTCATGTACCGAAACCTTATTGCGAGCCAGAGTCTCTGGGATAATCTCTTTTTTGCATCTGGGCTCATTGATGCCACGAAATCTTTGAAAAACCATACCTACCCGAACATCTAAGACCAGGTTCCTCGACCCCACGTGGGCGGCCACCGGAGGACCTGGTGGTGCGAGGCTCCCGGCACTTCCTGGGCCGCTCCGACATAACTTAGACACATGCATATGCACAAAGGCTACTTGCATATATGTGTCGCAATTACACGGATACATACCAGGGCGGCAGGCAGTCAAACAAACAAATGTACGCACATAGACAGGCAGGCATTCATGCACAAGCGTGCATGGCATAGTGGAGATGTCAGACGGGCAAAATGATGAAAACCTGCGAACCCTAAGGTGCCAAGGTGGAAGCGGCTCGAGTGGGCTCTCTGCATTTGGGAACAGAGAGAGCGAGTGACTCGAAACCCAGCACAGCCATCAACTCTCTTCCTGCCGAGAATCTTCTTTGCAGGAGGTTCCGGCGGCTCGTGTGCGGCTGGCATGGACGGGCCTCGGCTCTATGCGGTAAGGTTTCAGAGTTCTGCGCTAGCTTCAGCCATGCTTTGCGGTCCCCCTGTTGCGTGTGAAAATCAAGACCGCGGGCGAGTCCTGCTGCTACTGTTGCATGCTGCTGATACTGCCACTGCTGCTACCACGCCTGCGAACATGTGACGAACACGACTCACTATGGCGACCGCGAGGACGACAGCAACGGACGAGGAGCAAGAGTCATACTGCCAATCTCTCTCGGAACGTTGTGCCAGGGGGGCTTCTGAAGGTTGGGAAGCCTCATCCAAAACCAAATCGGGTTTCGGCTCGTGGCTACATTTTGTGCAAGGGCGCCCCCGCAAAGAACCCTTCGAACAGGATCTTGCCATCCTTCCAGGCACCGCTGTCACAACGAATGCACAGCAACTTCCAAAACGCCGCCAGCACTAGATTCTCAAGGTATGGCATCCGGTATCCCCAAGACTGTCAGTCATGCCTCGCAAGGTGGGAGATCTGGACCAAATACGGTGAACCAAACTCCCAAAGCCCACCTAACCCTCCCCCCGCCCACCGCAGGAGCTCTTGAAGGGACTCTGTCCCTTGAATCAATACTATTTTGGGGGTTCCCCTAAACCCTAAACCCTAAAGTTATTTTTTGGCACCAAACCCTAAAATTATAGTATAATGTATAATGGGCCCCAAAACCCGATTCTAATTATTCAAACCTCAAGGGGGCCCGAAAGCCTAAGCCTAGGCCCCTCGGCTCCCGACTTGCCACCGCCACGCACTTCTTTCGGGTCTGCCAGGTCCTGAGCTTGGAGAAAGGATTTAAAAGTCTTTTTGGCATCCGGAAGGGTCTAAATTCTGGAATGAGGGGTTTGGGTTTTGGTGTTCCTATTTCCATTTGCGTCTCAAGAAGACGTTTTCCCATCTCGCCGTGTTAACTTCACACCTTGTTACGAGCCGGTTGACAGACTACCCATCCGTCCTCCCTTCCTCCCTCGGCCGCATGCTCCAAGCTCTCATTCCCTTGCCGATCTTTGCCCAAGCAGCTTTGCATCAACGGAATTGGATTTAAAGCTTCGGCGGTTGGTGCTAAGGGAATGTACCTCTAACATTTTCTATCAATGATGATTCAAGCAGAAGTTCCTCGGGTCGATTTCTTCCGATATTTCGGTGTATTTTCGATAGAGGGCGGAATGCCCGGAACCACCCCGCTCAGTCTACCACTTGCACATGCACCCAGTACAAAGCCGAGTCATGTTGAATGGATTTCCATCATGCCATCTACCCTTTCCTGTTCCTTGAGAGCAAATTTGCGCCATCTGCGCGAAAGCATGAATAGGCCTGAGTCGGCTTCACCATGCTCCGAAGGAGTGAAAGCGTTTTTGGTGGAGTTCATGTTTCGCCTTTTTGTTTGTCAGGTGTTCCTCGTTTTCATGCTTTTGTCAACTCCCCGCGTCAGATTATTTACAGCACATGGTGCAAATTTGGCCCGCGCGCACCATTGCTCCCATTATTTACACACAATGCTCGCTGCGCGTGCCCCCTCCGTGCTGCAAGCGTGTGTCGTTGCAAGTAAAAACCGACATGGACCACCTTTGCTTGTGGAACACCTTGAATCGCCGTGGTAAACACTGGGGGAAACGATTTAGGGTCTTCTCGCTGGATCGCAAGCATAAGTCCTGTGTTCCGGAAACGAACCAGTAGTACGATGTGTAAAAACATATATGTACATATACTGTCACGATATATATATATATACACATGTATACTGTATTTGTGTGTATACTATTTACAGCTTTTTACTATGTATATGTGTGTGTATATATATACACATATATATATATGTACATTCTCTTTATATATGTATATACATTTTCGTCTGTCTACCTAGCCTGCCTGCCTGCCTGCCTGCCTGCCTGCCTGCCTGCCTGCCTGCCTACGTACACGCATAAATAAATATATGCGTACACCCCACATACAAACATGTAGATATTACAAGCAGAATTCCAGCCAATTTCAGA
>CAJNDV010016480.1:26470-40273 GCA_905221635.1 Symbiodinium sp. CCMP2456 | reverse complement strand
CCCCCCCCCCCCTCCAAAAAAAACAATCTACCTTTTCCAACGCCAGCTATCCAAAACAACTCCAAGTCCAAACTCAGTACAACTCAGGTACCTACACAGGGCGGAGACCCAAGGTCCGAGAGGCAGAAAGCATGTCCATGAATCTTGTCCAAAAACAGACTTCCTCGTTAAATTGAGGCCTGCTGTGGAAACACTTTCGGGGAATTGTTGATCGTTGGTTCCAGCTGGTTATAAGTATCATTAAGTGCAAGAATGTTCGAGTATGTTGACACACATGTCTAAGACTCTAGTTAGTGGGTTATGAATAGATTCGGATGCCAGCTACATTTATTTATCAAGCTGACAGACCTGAAAGCCTATCAAGGCAGCGTCTAGTTAACACTCGTCGAACATTCGATGCACACGCGAAGTGCAACCATGACTGCATCACTATAAGCTTGCAAGAAATGAAATCGTTTCGTGAATGCTATGGCATTTCCAAGCATTCACCACACCCCACCCCACCCCCGCCCCGGCCCGCCCAGCCCAGCCCGGCCCACTTAATTTCAAATCCTGAATCGTAGGACGTCACCCTTCATATAAACACTAAACTGTAAAACCCCGGATCCTAGACTCTTGCAGCTGCCTGATGTTAAGTAAATATGCACCAAGTCACTAGGGTGGGGTGGGTGGGGTACAGAAATGTGTATACATATATATATATACACGTACACATGTAACTATGTATGTATAGCTTTAATGCTATTTGTAGGCATATGTGAGTGCACATGAGTGCTCTTGTACAGTCTAAGCACCCATTGAAACAGTATTTGGTCGACTTGAGATAATGAAAATAGACTGCAACCCCTTGCATGGCCCAGGCTGCGATACACTTAAACCTCGGAAGTTCGATCTGTACCAAACTTTCAGAAAACAATGCCTCGATTGCTCTGCCGCAGTGCGGCACGAAGTAGGTCCTTGGCAGACTCCGCTGGGAGACGAGGTTGCTCGGCTGTGTCGGGGATTCGGGTATAGGATGGGGCCACGGTTCAGGGCTTGGGGTTTCGACACTTACAGTCAGATGGTATATACCCTCAGTAAGTAGTAGTGAAGGCTGCTTGCTCAGATTGCTGTTGCTAGTACTGCTACAGCAACATAGCAATGACAGTGACGACAGTCAACAGTGCGAAAAGGAAGTGAGAACACGTAAAACTTCAAATTGCTATACGAACTTGCCGTAATATGTTACAACTCGACAAGGCACTCCCACGATGTTTCGTGGCTACTGTGAAGATGTACCAGAATCTTCTGCAGCCCCACCGAACTGCTGCAACAATGCTCGCAGTCTTGCGGCAATCTATGATTCACTGATGCTCAATCTGTACCTCCCAAAACTAGGGCCCTAGGCTGGCAAAACACACAAAGCGGATTGCCTGCCCAGGCGCGACAGAAGGAACCCCAGCAGTGCCGCTGACACAGCCAAAGGATCCTTCTTCCGGAACGTTCTTGGAGCTGAAAGTGCTCGGGTCTCTGCTAGTGCCAGGTGTTTTAACAGTTTGGCTAGGCCACGGACTAGGGGCACGGCAGTAGCATCGCATGAAGGGCTACAGCGGGACTGCGAAAAGAACGAGATATCTTCCAAAATGTGCGAGCCACCGACGGCCGTGCACGCCTGTGAGGGGGCCTGCCGGGCGCGCCTCCGCTTCACGGACCCCCGGTACCCTGAACATAAGAACCCTGGCTGGAGTGCTACTATGTGCTGACTCACTGTTCTGGGAACTTGATAGGTGGACTGGAAGCCTTGGTCAGTTCCACGGGTACCGGATGCCTTAGGCCCAAGCACCGACAATTGCGAGCCTAGGTCTAGCGCCCTTCCTGCCAGCCAAACCGACGATCGCCAGACCTAAGCGAGCACTCACAACTCACGTCCCTTGGCACACCCAGGCGAGGTTGCAAGCTCTGAGCTCACCCACTGAATCCAGCTAGCCCTCGGCGGAAATCTCAAAGCTTAGAAAACAAACACCAAAACCCCCAGCTCTGTGAATTGGAGCTCAGGGTTCAAGGGCTGCTACCCTGATCCAACAACCTAGCTCCGTCTGCAGACTGAGTAGGGCTTTGGGGCTGAAGCCACTTCGGGCACCAGCAAAGCCTAACATCTGCAGAGGACATGGGACTACCACATTAAATTAACTCCCTGAGGTCAGTGGCGAAGAAAGAAGTAACTTAAGAAGTATGTATGCACACCCCGGAAACAGCTGAGGCCGGTCCCCCAAAAAGCCATAAATCCGAAGTCAACTAGAGATGTTTGAAGATAGCGATTGGAGTGGATGCTTCATGCTGCTTCAGTTTGGTCACCTGCATTCAGCTTAAGCGAGGGCGCAGCGCTGTTCATGATCATACTGGCTCAACATAGCCTGAACCCACACGTGAGAACCCTGCAGCCTGAGCGTAATCATTACGGGCAAGAGCCATCTTGTGTCGTTTCCGGCCCGCCTCTTCATCAGCAGCACATACATGCTGCCACCTTCCAGGCCAGCAGCAACATGACGGGCCATGCTTAAGGTTTCAGGGTGCAAAAAAGTGCCGCATCCTAACGGCCCAAAATCCCTACATCCGTCACCCAAAGCCAGCTACAGGCCTCCGAAGGCCGTGAGCATGGCGCCAGCTAGGCCCCAAGCCACCCACTCCGTGCCTTCGAATTGGGCTTTGGGGAGTTGTGTGGTGAGCTTTCAGGCATTTCAGAATGCGGGTGTGTGTTCTTCCTGCTTGTCGGGATAGGGAAAAAGGGTGTTCCATCTCAAAGGCGATCCAACGCGCTGCAGGGGTTCTACGAGTCTGGGAGGGAAGGATAAGTGGGGTCTATAATGGCTTCACGCAATGGGTTACAAGGGTTTTCTGCATATTCCCTCTCGCTTTCGGTAAGTACGCGCTTGTCAAGTCTGCAGCTTCACCAAGTCGGGTCTTTGCCTAGCCTGGTGCCTAATTGCAAGTCTAGGGTGCCAAGCTTGCCGGCCAAGATACGGCTACAGCTTTCAGGGTCCGAGGGTTTCGTGGAAGATTCGGGAGGATTTGATTCTTCGAACTTTCACCTTGTAGTATGGTTTGACTTAACTGCGCGGGTAGACAATGCCAATCAATATACCGAGTACCCCGAAAGTGTTCGAAGCAGCGCGGTAACACCGAATGTCATCTCATGCATCCATCCGTTCATCTACGACGCATCGACCAGAAACCCTTCTACCAACACTTTCAAAGCAACCGTCTATAAACCCCTTGAAAGAACCCTTCTCATGCTTTCCCCCCAGTGTACTGGCGGGATTCAGGACGACGGCCGAAGCGCTTCCCCCGATAGACTGGCGGATTCAAAGACATGCCCACGATGACTCTATGACTGTATTCAAGAGCACGGCCAGAAGCTTGCCCACAAGTACTGCCGGGATTCAGAGACAGCACCAAAGTTCTTCACCCCATGGATTGGCGGGATTCAGAGACAAGAAGACCAAAAAGCTTCCTCAAAGAAACTGGCGGAAGTTCACGCATTTCGAGCTTAACGTCAAAGCCGCACCACACACACAGCGAACGCGCCGCATCCAACGAGAGGGTTCCCAGTCGGAGGCAAACATGCGCTGGAGTAGTCAACTATGACTCACGTTTACAGACATCACATCATGCCATCCAAACAACATCGTCACATCGCCCCGTCCCTGGCGGCGGCCAGGGTGCATTATCATTAATACCTTACACAAGGGTTCAGTTGGTCTTGGGGAGATTCCCATGAATGCAGCCGGGGCTCTGGGAAACACGGGGCCCGGATATTTCAAGTGCATGCAGCGGCCGCCAATGTAGCCGCAAATGGCCAGCGAAACGAGATCCTTTGCGGCGATCCAAGCACTGATCAGCCGAAATCAGCCTCGGCATCATCACTGGGCTGCCACCACCACCACCACCACCCCATCATCGTCACCATCACCAACGCCAAATATCAACACGGAATGTAATGGTTCAGAACTTGTCGGTCATAATGGGTACGTCCGCTAAAGGCTGACGACGAGGAACAACTTGTGACTAATTCTTAATGCCTTCCATTGTGTAGGCTCGACATAGTAGCATGACGAACAGCTTGCTGCTGGCATTCATGCTGATTCATGCTTCAGGGCTTTACCCCCATTTCACCCAGCAAGATACCCCTCGATCCCACTATTCCTCATGTTGTAGGCTCAGGCAGGCATTCGGTAAATCAGAGTCTCGCATCCCCGACATGCATCCGTTCATGATGTTTGTGATATTGCTACCATCATCTACCATCGTCTTTGTTCTCACTTTTAATTTTGCTCTGGTTATATTTTGCCGACCCCATGACAGGCAGGGCGCCGACTCGACATGTGAAAGGATGGCCGGAACATGCTCGACCACCTCCTCTTTGGCCGCCATGGCGGGTGCATGGGGCGAGGTGGTCTCACGTTGAAGGCTTCGGGTTTCGAGTTCAAGTTGAAGGCTCCTGCAGGCCGAATCTTAAGCATCCTCGGTCACACAAAGGGCTGCCGCTTCTGGTGTCTGACTTTTAAAGTTCTGCTTCAAGAAACTCCCTCACTGAACTAGATCTGCAACCCCGTAAGTCAATTGGCGCCAGCTTCAGGCAGTTCATCGTACGCTCCCAGTCTGAGAGCCAATCGACGGCCTGGTGACGGCCTGCTAAAGGCCTACAGGATTTTGGACTCACGCAGCAGGAAGGCACTGGCGGCTACAATGCCGTACATACACTGCCTTTGTCCGCGGGTGGGTCTTGCACTGGCTACCGCAGCAGACCTTAAACTCATACCAGCAAGCTCGAAAATCGCTGACTAGTGCACAGACCTCACACTGTCACTGGCGGTAGTCAGTAGTGTTTGCTGGCTCCTACGAGTTTGCTTGTCTGGCCTTCATGATCCTTGCAAAGCAGTCGGGCTGAACGAGCATGGAGCCCTGAAAAGCCTAGGAACCGTGAAGCCATCCAGTACTTGTCATAAACCGGTTGTCGTTATCGGTTTATTTGCCTCTTTATGGTATGTCTGGATTATGGTATGTATGGAGTCTGTATGAGATTAGAACTCGCACCTTCTGCAGCAGAACGCATAGAAGCTACATACCTAGACAGAAATTAAACTCGTGGCAACCGTGATAAACTGCGAAAGCAAGTGTGCTGTTAAATTGAGGAAGTCGTGAGGTCGCCGTAGAACCCTGAGACGCACCGTCCTCACCAAAACTAGGTTGCAACAGCTGCAGCGTGCCGGCCTGAACCCTGGATCTCGCTTCGACAAGCAACTGCTAATGCGACTGGTGCATCTATCTTTCAAGCCTCATACGGATCGATCGGTGTTTTTTGGGTGCCGTAGTTTGTTGCGTGCTTTCCAGAAGCTCGAGCTGCAGCGCGCTCTTCCGTGCTGCTACGCCAGTGTAGCTTCTCCAAGAGACCTTCAACAGACAGTATCGAAATTTGCGCGTCTTGTCACTTGCTGGCTGTCTAGTGCCGTGTAGAAAACCTAGCTACGACATATCGCAACTACCACTTTTCGACAAGGCGATCTGCTTTTTCCACCTGCCGCAGGCACCGGGGCTTGCTGTTCCTGAAGGTTTCAACCCAGTGAAACCAGCGAGCACTTAACTCGCAAAGTCTAAGCCTTTCCGCTACAGCTGGCTCAAGCTCTTGGCTCGCTAGCAAACCGCTTGGCAATCGTGGAAGCAGCCCCAGGAACTTTAGCTACTGCCCAGGGTATATATTCAAGCACACATGGCCCTGAGCCAAACCGGATCGCTCCCTCCTTCAGCCATACACCAGTTCAAGCTCACCGGCTGCTACACCCAGCTACAAGGGACAAGGGCTCTTCTAGACTTCGACCCACACTATAGAGAGGGTTTACTAACTTATTTAATTGCGGTCTGCAAGATTTTGGCTTTTCATGCCCTGTGATCACTTGCCGTCTGTCCGGGGTCGCGCATCTGGCGGAGGCCCTCCCACCAGAAAGCTGTCCTAAGAGCGGTTCCCGAAGCGTCAGGAAAGAACGGTTTAGGGTTTCAGCACATTTTAAATTTCAGGGTTCTTGATGCAGCCCAGTTATTGAATTCGAGGCTTTCAGGCACTGATGGAGCTGCGCTGGAGGCTCCTCGTCGACTTTCGCATTGTCATTTAGATAGATTCGGAGAACATTCACGAAAACGGTCGTAAGCCTGACCAAGGAACAAGACCACGCTACAGGACCCCGCAAAGCAGATTCGGCCCTGGTCCGGTGCCCAGGGATGGGAGAACCGGAGATTTGAACCCTCAGGTTGCGAGGCAGGGTTGTGGGTTTCGGTTGAGGTTGTCAGGCTTTGACTTTGGGAATCACAATTCCCTTAAGCCAAAGGGTTTGTGTTCGGTTTTGACGGTGAACTTCAGTGGAGGGTCTCATGTCTCATGGGTTTTTCAATGAGCCTACGAGTCACTAACGGAAATGTGTGGTTTTTGTCCAGCAGCTCGATCCAAGCCCTGGGGCCCAGAAATCTTCAACCAGCTAACAAACGCCGAAACTTGTAAGCCCGCGGATGCGCAGGAAAACCCGAACCAAACCCAGCAAGGTGCCGTCAAGCGTGGTCCAAAGCATGCGTAGCACCCCAGCCGAAGAATGGCGAACTCCGATCTCTTTATGGTTGCTGTATCTACCTTCAATTAAAATGACCACTGCCATGGCTCCGGCAATAGTGCAGCTGCACCGGCGCCGCCACCCGACCAGCCCAGCATTGCGGAGTCCTTAACTTGGCCGTCGTGGCACCAGGTCTGAGGATCCGCGCCCTTCAAGAATCGGAGCTTACTCTCAATCCTGGTGTAATATGTCTAGTGCACCTAACATCTCAAAAGCAAAACCTGCGCGAGATATCAAGTGGAAGCATGCTCCTCACAAGGAGAGCTGCTGGACTATAAGTTGTTCATGCATTCCTGTGTCACCAAACGTAAGTACGGCCCGACTGCTTCGTTCGTGGTTTAACCGCGAAGGTCTTGCTTGACTCATAGGCTGCGTGCACAATCCGAGCGTAGAGTTTCGAGCTTTTGCGCCTCAACATGGGACATCTACCTGTTTTGACTGCTGAGCCCCATACGCACTTCAAATCTGAAAGGTCTCGAGCTCCCCTAAAACCTGAAGCCCCAAGAGAAACCCTCAGTGGGGCCACGCTGCGCACAGCATGCCTTCCGACGGGCAGCCTCCCACTGTCGCTTTGGCCTGGGTTTGGGCCGGGCTTAAGGATACAGGCACTTTTCGCTACGCTTTCAGAACTTGGAATCACCACTTCCTCCGCCTTCTTCCATGTCGGACGTTTTCAGATGAGGCGTCATCACACGACCACACTCGGAAAACGCGGCAAGGTCTGCAATGACTCAAGGTCTAGTCTTGGGCTGAGGTCTTAGGGCTGGACCGCGGAGCACATCCCGGGGCTTCAAACGTGGGATAGAAGAAAGAATACTCACGACACGGCAGCACTCGAAGCCCAAACTCAACTTCAAACAGCCGCAGGGCCAGGGGTTCGTCATTCACGATGGCGCCAACTTTCGCCACAACCACTCTCGAGCCGTCCTGCGAATTTGGCACTCAGACTCGGATGATGTACAGTAGGGGTGATCGAATGAGAATGGCTTGACGGTCAGGGAGTGGTACCAGGTGGTCACACCCCGGACAAGGCAACAGCAAGGTTTGATCACGGTTTATTAATGTCTGCAGACAAAAACCAACTGTGAGGAGCCCTTGCTCTCGGAGTCTCACGTCTGCAACGTGAAAGGTGAAACCGCCTGCAGGTGAACCGCTTCAAGTACGCGTGTCAACTCACTGCAGGCTGTCCAGAGGACGAGTCTTCAAATGAAAGCAGGCAAAACAGGTAGTTAAAGCCCAGGGACAGCGCAATTCTGTACTGCTGCCCCTATCGGGGGCTAGCGACCGACGTGTGCAGCATCTGTTCTTGCTCCACTTTGTCAGAGTGATATCCACTCGCAACCTTGGCATCAAGCTCGACCTTCATGCTGTCCTTGATGTAGGTATCAGGAAGGTCCACACGCTTCACCACCTGGATGCCAGCTCCAGTGATTGCCTCATATTTCTCATTGCTCATAGAGCACAGAAGATCGATGCGTCGGATTCCCATCCAGTTCAGGGCGTCCGGCATCATGGTCTGGAAACGCGCATCTCGGATGCCGGCAATGGCTTCCGTGTGGTGGAAGTACATCTCGGGGCGATCCCCACCGTCTTGATTCACACGGGCATTGTACACCCTGAACTTGATCACTTCACCAAGGCTGCGACCCTCCTTCCTGAAGTAGATCACGACACCAACCCCACCCCGCTGGGCACACTCGACAGCCTCGCGCAGTGCGAAGATGAGGTAGGGCCGGCAGCTGCAGATGTCGCTTCCGAAGACATCCGAGCCGATGCACTCATCGTGCACGCGAACGCACACCTCTGTTTGTTCATCCTTGAGCTTCCTTGCATCACCGAAGGTGTAGATTGTGAGCCCACCGACAGCAGGAAGATAGGTCTTCACGTTGGGGTCCAGCAGCCGGCTGTCGTGGGAGAACTTGTGCAGGGCTTCCCGCAGCTCTTGCTCACTGAGGCCCACCCTCTCTGCCATGAGAGGAATGTTCCAGGCATAGCTGATGGCACACTTTGACGTGACAATCTCATTCGAGGGCAGGACGATCTTGCCATCGATGCGCAAGTCTTTGAGCTCTGGAATATCCAGCTTGGCCTTGCAAGCTGCAATGGTGGGAGGATGTGCTGTCATGCCCAAGGGGTCAAAGGTAGAGATGCGATCCCAATCCCTGTGAGTCGCTGGGTCGTCAATCAGCTCCTTGAACTCCGGCAGGTAGAACTCCGCCTCTGTTCGAGTCTTGTACCATTCCTTCAAGTCGACGCCTGCCTTGGCCTCAGCGATGCCCCAGTAGGCAGCATGGTCCCAACCATAGCATCCTGCATACACGCCCGCCTCAAGATCATCATGAACATCTCTCCAGCTGTAGCCTGTGGCCGGGTCATTGCGGCAGATGCGAGGAACCAAGCTTCCCTGACTTTGCCGCGGCGAGTTGCATCCACAGGCCCCGAACGCATCTTTGCAAAGTCGAGGGACGAGATGCGCAGACAAACGGGCGGCACGACGGTCTGGCCGAGACATGCCTGCCAAAAGAGTCTTGAACTGTGAAAGAGTTGGGCTTGTCGGTCAGCGATTGCCTCGAGCCAAAGTGGCTACGATCTGACTTTCACGGCCGAGGACCTTACTCCCACACATCTACCGGCTCCAACAATCTCGATCAGGAAGCTGCGAAGCTGCGCAACATGTCCTTCACGTTCGAAGCGTTCGTGACAATTTTCAGCGGAGCTGACTCTCCGACATCCACTTCCAGCTTCTTTAGCTTGTCCTCAGGTCTTATTCCAGCTGCGATTACGTAATGTTTCTTTCGCGAGTATCATTTTGTTGGCAGTGTCCGACCTGCAAAACGGCGACTTCAGGAAAGCTCTAGAGATCTCTACCTCAAGGCTTTGGCGCTTTTTGAACTCGGATCTGGGGCCTCAGGAGCTGTGCTGCTAACGCGAGGCACACCCAAGAAGCAAACGCAGGGGATGCTGGCTTTCGGCTTCAGCAGTACTTGACGGCAACTGGCCAGGGATACAGGCAGTAGTCTCAAGAGTATCAGTAGTAGCTAAAGTACGAAGGAGCAGTAGCAGTAGTAGTAGCAGTAGCAGAACAAGTCAAACAGCTCAAGCCTTCAGGCCAGTTACGATCCAAGCGACAAAGCTGAAAATCTTAACGTCCGATGGAGCGTCAGCCAGAACAATAAGCATGCAAACGTCTGCAGAACGCAGCTTGAAGCTACCTTTGGGAACTTCAGTTCGACCAAGAAGCCTTGCCGGGAACTGGTTCGCAGGTCCTCAGAGATAAACACAGCCTCCCAAAAACTTGGACCGAGGCTTCGGGAATATCTTCTACTTCTAAACATGTTGGTCTTGTACCAGGGGGAGATCGGTTGCCAATCGTTTCCGCTCCTCCACGCAATGCCCATGCTGTTGGGAGTATTGCCGGGCTCTCATTGCTATGGCGTGGCTCGCGATGCGTGACTTCAACTTCAAAGGCTGTCTATGTTATCCCTTCGAATCTGGAACTTCAGCTATCTGATGCCGCCACGGAATCCTTTCGATTCCAGGCAGCATGCAAGGCTGTCGTTTATGGGGCTCCTTCATGTGGTTTCTTGCTGGGTTGCTCGACTCTTGGGGCGGTCAGCGCGATTTCTCTATGTGCCCGGACATGACCTCACACCGACCTCATCGCCTGCACACTGAATGATTACTTACTTGTTTCTTGATGGCCGCTTTTGGCCTCACTGTGGCCACAGTTCCGATATGGACTCCGACAGTGATGCCCGCTGCTCTGATGCAGGATGCCAAATGTTCTTAGCTGCAACTTGCAGAACATCATGAAGTGAGCCGCGGGTTCTGTTTCTACGTTCATGTTCATGCCTGGGCTTGTCTCCCTGTGAACCCACAGAGACGTGTACAGGCCCAGCTCCCGATTGTCTGATGCCAGTCTCCTTGTCGCTTCTCTGCGGTTTCAGTCCGCCTCTCACATGTGCTCCGCGTTTGCCATACCATGCGTCCATAATGACTGGTGCTGGTGAGCCTAACCTTAAGCCTAACCTCGGCTCCATCACATACCCCGTGGCTGGGCTCAGGACATGGGAGACCCCTCGTGTAAGTAGCAGCATATAGTCAAGTCCGTATCTTCCGGCACCGTGCTTCACAAAGGCACCTGCCCTGCAAAAGCCTTGTAGGCTCGCGGGTTTAAGCATTCTGCGCCGGGCCTCCCCGGATCCTCGGAACCTCATATGACCTCAACCAGAAATCACAAGCTGAGCGCATGAGCTTCGAACTGTACGGCACTGAGGGTGTGGATCTTGGGCGGGAGGCTGACAATGACTTGACTTTTAGTCTTTCGGCCCTCAGCTGGCTTCGAGGCGGCGTCAGGAACCCTCGATCGACAGTGGCATGGTGTCTGGCGTGGAGCGGTCCCGTAGAGGAGTGTCGGCCCACCCGCCCACCCACCCACCCGCAAATGTGCAAGCATGCTGGTGCAATAGCCGGTCCAAATGTCAAACCCGACTCAGCCTTCAAGTTCACACTGATGAACTACCCGTGTCTCTTAGGAATATAAGACTTTAGAAGAGATGAACGGCAGCATTGGCAGCATGAAGTATGAGGCAAGCACCTTCGGCTTCGCTGGGCGATGAAATGCAGCGAAAGCTACATCCTTCGTTCAACTCTGTCAGGGGCCAGCGTCTTGCTGCTGAGGGCATCACCTAACCGAACACACCCGTTGTGGAGCTGCTATGGGTGCTCCAAAGGATCCTCATGTGTTCGAAGCTCTCCCACACCCCCAAGTTCTTCATATGGCCAACGCAACCGACGCGCTCCACAAGCTGGTCCTGTTCTGATGGGCCGACACAGATGTTGAATGCCAACCGCTCTATACGCAGGCGAGCGATTGCCTCAACCCTAAACGTCCATCTAGGTGCTGAGGAAAAGTGAGTGGAGCCATGGCTGCCTGCCACTACTGTGACGGCTACTACCCTACCACGATCTCCCACCCTTTCTAAATTCTAAGACTTGCTTTCCCTGAATTATCCTGAATGCGATTTGCTTGCAGCCTCGGCTCTGGACCAAGCCCACCACGTAACCATCGAATCTCGGGTCGACCACTGCAGGCTTTGGTGCCTTTGAGACGAAGAAAGAACAAGTAGAATAGGGTGTAACAAGGGGTTGTGAAGGGTTTTAGGCTTTGCGCAGGGTTCTCGATTGTCCGTTGTGATTCGGAACGGATTTCGTGGAACAATATGCTATTTGGTCTGTATTGGTTCAGGGCCGGTTTGGCCGTGGCTGCAGTTTTAGGGCCTGTATTCCATCTCGCGCCTGAGGAGCTGGGGTGCGCCGAGTTTGACGGCATCTTCTGTTACACGCATCAAGGGGGTGCGAATGAAGTGTACTAGCAACAACTATGCTCCCAGAATGGGTTCAAGGGCAGAAGACAGCAAGGCAGGAGCTGTTCCGTCAGATCTCGGCAGCCAGGCTCTCCACGGCCCAAAGCTCATTTGATCAAAGCCGATCGATATCTTGCAAACGAAGCCTTGAATAGGGGTGGGCTTAAATACGCGATTGGAACCTTGTTCCCGGGAACCGTCGAAAATCATTGGACGATAAGACGGATGCAAGCGCGAGACAAAGATGCGAGTGCAAGCAAACAGCCGTTGACAACAACGAGGACCGACCGTCACCAAACCGCAAGATGCAGATAAAGCGTCAAGACTTGAGCTTTTTTGCCTGCCTTGTAGAAAAGCTCTGTTTACGAGCTCCAGCCCACCTTGCAAGCTTATCCCCGCCGGAGGTTCTTGCTGTTTCAATTCAACCTTCCGTCTAGCAGGCCGTCGTGCGAACACAGTGCCGGAACAAAAGATTCGCCGTGCAAACATCGCGTTAGGCATCACGCCATACATCTGGCAATCTGTATCGAATCGCAAAGAGAATCAAGCAGAGAAAAACACCAGCATGTCAGCAAGTGGTGAGTCTTGCAATGGCAAAATCGCAGCAGCAGAGGTGACATTACAGCGACAGGTCACACCGGAAGTAGTAATCGCAACATGCTCAACGCCATAAAAGCAGATAAACTGACCAAACTTGAACCAAGTCATGATACGATCAATAAGACAAGGAATGCTAAGCATGATGGCCATGGTTCTAATTCGAATACTATGCATTTCAACTATACAAGCAGTAGTAACCATAGCAAGAAAAGCACACCGTAATAACAGCAATAATCACAATTATCATCAGCATCAATATCAACATCATCAACAACGTCATGCTCATCACTAGTAACATCTAACACGAATACGAAAATCAGAATAGTCGACCTAGACCAAACCGGCGCCTCCGCACCTGGGAGGACAGAAAGCCTGCCACACACAATTTGAACACCGGGCCTACAACACCGAACACAGTAAAGCCACACCGGACCTATATATTTCCACCGAATACGTCCGAATACCACAGGCTCACGACCTAAATTTGTCCGAAACTCAATCAGCAAAAAGGTGTGGCCAAGGGAAGCTCAGACACCCCACATGCCACGCAGATCGTTTCTTCTGCCGGGTTCTCCTGTTGTTTCGACTCGGTGTCAGAGGGTTTGGGATCCCAGTTGAGAACTCGTTTACCTCTCTGTCTGAAAAAGCGCCTTCGTAGCATGAGTGCTCATTTCTACTCTTTTTGCACAGCTAAGCACACACAAATCCTGAGCCGCAGATGCTGCTACCCAGAACCCAACATTAATCCTCAAACATCTGCTTCAGCCGATCTTCAAATTAGGCCCATCCTGCGTATTAAGATCTTGAAAGACAACCTAGTCATCAGAAACCCGAATAAAGGCTCGAGGGTTAAGCTTGGGGCTTGAGGGTTAAGAGACAAGTGTTTGAGGGCCAAGGGATGCAAACCTTCTGCTTCAAAAGCCATCGCCCCGCATGTAAACAAAAAACGTGCAGACGTACATACCAGCTTGACGCGTGTATGCATATACGCACATCCCCCGACCTATCTATTTTACATACATATAGATTGTATTTTACATACATACAGATTGTATTTTATTTGTGTACACATGTACATATACATGAATATATGTATATACATTTGTAAAAACATACGTATGTACGCACGCATGCACGCACGCACACAGGCACGGGGGGATGGGTGGATGGATGGATGGATGGATGGATGGATGGATATGTGT
>CAJNDV010016480.1:14787-26425 GCA_905221635.1 Symbiodinium sp. CCMP2456 | reverse complement strand
ACGCACGTACGTACGTACGTACGTATGTATGTATGTATGTATGTATCCATGTGTATGTCTGCGTGTGTGCGTATGTAGGCTTGTATGTATGGATGGATGCGTGGACGTATGGATGTATGCATACAGGCATGCAGCATGCAGGCATGGATAGATGCATGGATGGGATGGATGCATGTACGCATGCATGCATGCATGTGATACGTGTAAATACTTCTGCATGAACACGTATATGCATACGCGTGTATGTCTTAGCATATGTGACTGTATATGTATATGTATATACAAACTACTGTGTGTGTATGCATGTACATATGCACATGTTTACATGCATGTGTATGTGTGGATGCATGTGTAAACACGCATATGCACACATGTTTTATGCGCAGCTGATATGGGCTCCGACGGAGCTTTACACCTGTTCAGCAGGAGGCCCCACACCGAAGGCCGAAGCCATGAAGTCAAAGCAGTCGAGCCCTGAAGCCAAGGAACCCTTAACCCCAAAATCCTCTCTAAGCCCTACGCATCCCTACGCATCCCTACGCCGCCAGGCCATGAGCCACCGCAACGCCGGCCTGCCCACACTCCTCGCAGATCCAGGGATCGGGCTCAGTCGCGGGATCGGGATCGGCCTCTGCCTTGGCCTTGGCCTTGGCCGGCTTCTCCTTCCTGGGCTCAAACCAGTTCATTGGAAAGCGATGCCAATGATGTCCATGATTACGACGAGTGTTACGACTACGATTACGTTGCAGAGACTGCTGTTGTGACGACGTGACGTGTATTCTAGAGCTAACGGCTTGTTTGTGCCGCCAGAACGGACCTTCTGCTTGCAGCCATGCGGCGGCTTCTTGCCCATGCCGCGAATCTCCCGAGGCTTTACAGAGCTTGATTTGCGAGATGTTTACGAGTTCTATTTTCGTGATGCCTGGCAGCTGGCGGTGATTAGTCGGTTTAGCGTTCGGGCTTCCGCGGCCATGGACACTGAACCTGGCAGCTTCATGTTGCTGCCAGTCGCACTTGCTCCGCGAATCTCTGCAGTCTGTGTGTTGTTTTTGAAGCCGAGAAGCTGCAGCAGAGAACAGATCATGGGCAAACTCTGGTAGTCTTCAGGCTGCACCGACGGAAACACTAGGTTCATGAAGTCCAACAGTGAAAATAAGCAAACCTGCACCTCACTTATCGGGCACGGTAAGCACCCCTGCGGCTCTCATCCCAAGCTCAGGCCGTGTTTCAATTGGGAAGTTTTGGGGAAGCTGCAGCAGAGCATAAGGTGTGGGAGATCCTCGCTCATGTACATGTCGTTGCCGGTCGACTGCTTTGATGTGCCGACTTGTAAAGGGGCTCGCCTCATACCAGACCCGACACAGTTTAGACCGACAACCCCAGATAACGTCCGAGCCCGGCTGATAGCACGGGAGGGTCTCGTGACTACGATTTGTAAAGGGGGGGTCTGGGACGGGGATGAACGGGGCTAGAGCGCAGGGCGAGTGGAGGGTACTCTTGGATTTGACCCAAGTAAAAGGGGGCTCGCGTGAAGTCTGGGGTTTGGGCTGAGTACTGTTCCTGCTGTCGAACATTTCCGCAGCGGCCAAGCCCTGAACCCCGACTAATGGGCTCCATGATTCGGACATATTCGACATGGTCATTGCCTGCTAGAGCTCTCTTCAGATTTGACACTGAGCTGAAAGCTTTCAGCGTCTCGCTGACGACTTTGTCGAACCCTTTGCAAGATTTTGTCATCATCCGGAAACTGGCCCGACCCACGAATGAGCCGACAAACCATGCATGCATTGTTTTTGCGCGTCAAGTCATGGGTGTCTGTGGCAAAAAGAGTCCACCACTGCATTGCGCGAGCCTGATGCGCCGAGAACTTACAGAACAAGACATCAATAAAGTTTAGGGCAGTTTCGGGCTCAGGATATGGACTCTACTAAATGGCCCTAGGCCCCAAACCGCAAGACTCACGATAGCAGGCCAGAAGTATTGCTGCTGGCAGCGGCCTGCTATGCTGCAGATGGACTCAAATGTCTGCGGCCGAGGGTTCCAAGTGCGACTGGCTGATCTCTGGGACCTTCGAACTTGGTTTGTAGCAGTCTGCACTGCATTACACTTATTACAGGCCCCCAAAAAGGGGTCCGCGGGGGGGGGGGGGCTCCCAAGGAAGCAAGCGGCCAAAGCCAGGAGCTTCTCAGATCCCTGCCTCGAAAGCCCTCGACTGCAAAACCTTCACAGCAAAACAGCGAGCACTGGCGTCGAGATCCTCGTTGGGAGCTTCCTTCGGCAACTCCCAACAAAAGCAGAGGCAAGCATCGCGTTCTTGAGTGCTTTCGAAACAGCAGACTTCAGACTCGAAAAACTAGGAGCCCGACTCCCTATCCGACTCTTAACATTACTGTTTAGGGTTTAGGGTTTAGGGTTCTTAACATTACTGTACAGGATACCTGCTGGGATGCCGGCCAAAAACTTCTTGCTCCTGGTTCAACCGTTGGGTGCTCTTGCCGTTCGACCGACGATAGCATCATCCGATGGTTTTTTTTGGGTTTAGGGTTCAACCACGGAGACCGGCTCCGAAAGACCTTCGGATACAGGTGCGAACTCGGAGAATAGCTAACATTCTATGGAGGGCATGCCCGTGTTGCAGGATGAGGAAGTTACGGCGGCATGGACTAGTCATTGCCTCCGCTACGACGTCTTCACGCCAGGTCACTAGACTATCCTCCCATATGCCAGTCTGGCAGAGCATGGATAGCCGGTGCGCTTTAAGCGCCGTAGTGAAAAAGCTCCACAGTGCCTCCGGGCCTAGCGCCTAAGAAAGACAGGGCCTTCATCACACACGGCGCCCTGCAGAAGACATGCGTACGCTACCAAAAATTCAGTCAACCAGCTCAAGACGCTAGAAGCGAGAGGCTGGAGCGAGAAACAAGTCACCGCGGGCTGCAAACGCTGAAAACGGGAAGTGAGCTGGCTTATTTTTCGAACAACGAACACGATGATGAAAGTAAAGGCCTTCCATACACATACATGCATGAATACATATATACGTGATGCACAGTATATACGCGCATATACACATAATATATACGTGTATATATATATATATATTCTATATATATATATGCAAAATAATAAGAGAACCTTACATTTATACGTATATACATATATGTACACATAATGACATACATATAGTACATACATACATACAGAAATACATACATACATACATACATACATACATACATGCAAACATACATACATACATACATACATACATACATACATACACGTGCGTATATATGCACATGTGTGTATATATATATATATATAGGTGCATATATGTACACACATGTACGTGTAGAATACCAGAGTGTCTTCGAGCATGGGCAAGCGTATCTATGCAGCTTTTGAACTGACGGAGGTGTTTAGCCAAGTTGATCGACCGGAACTTGTGTCGGTTGACTATAGGTAAGAAGGACATGTCTTGTAGGCCACTTAGATAAATGCGACGCTGCCGGCATGTTTCAAAAAAGCCCAAGGCCTATGTGCCTCTACACGACCCCGTCACCCAAATCCAGCTCCCTCCCTTGACAGCTCGCGCGCTCGAACTCTGAGGGGGCCGAGCATGCACTTCATCTGGTTTGGCATACAGGGCAATACTACTTGCTTTAGCGCCGAGGGTTTCCATATGGGATCCACATCTTTCCAGATGCTTCCTTGTTGGCTCACAGAATGCAAGAACTATAGTGGCTAGAGGTTTGGGAGAATGAGCCAGGCTTTTCGGCTGCATGTACTTCGAGAGCACTTGGTTACCGATGGCTGTTTAGCATCATGAGGCTTGGTTGTACAAATATTCTCGGCCAGTAGCGGGGCCTAGCCGAGCCAGCAAAGAAAGGTTTTGGGCTTTATACGACCATAGCCATACCTATGATTGGGGATCAGATCCAGATCGTTGAGCCAAGTATCAAAATCCTGGACCTGTCCCGCATGAGGATGACATGACTTACGAATAAATTGTTCGTGGAAAGGTGCACTTCTGAGCCGCTGAAGACTGAAGGTTCAAGTGCCCGAGCTGACTTATGCTAACGTCCTCTGGTGTTGCATTGGAATCTGGGGGCTAGCTGTACGGCAGGCTGAGCTATGCCCTCTCAGTACCGTGGCTAAGGAACTCAAGACCTTCCTGAGTCTTTCTCGCAGGAAGTTTCATGAGCACTGGACCAGGGCGATCCCCGTTAGGCAGGAAGTCCAAACCACCTCACTAGCTGAACGTAGCATATCGTGGCATGCAGAGTTTGGCGGGCAGCTCTTACCTAGTTCTGAGATTCTGGCAGCTCCACATTCTACGCCTACGCCTCAAGCCCTGAACCTTACGCCTTACCCTTCAGCCACTGCAAGCCCTACATCATCTCAAAAACCTCTGCGCAACTACCTCCCTGAAGCCGCAGCATCGCAGCAAATCCCCAACCTCAAGCCCCCAAACCGAAAGCCTACATCCCCAAACCCTACACCCCAGGCACAAACCCCAAACCCCAAAAAAAAAGATGAAAGATTGGAGGGTTCCGGATTCTAGGGCTTGAAAGCTGCATACCTGGGGGACTGCCCTGGACTCCACGATTGGGAACACTCCCGCTCGGCAGATCGCAGCTCCTACCTGCCCGGGTTGGTTTGGAGGGGGTTTTTGGGGTTTCGACTTTAGGGTTCAGGGATTGCGGTCTAATCCTGGGGCTCAGCACAGCAGATGCAGTTGTCAAGGTTGGATGGCCTGCTAGGAGCTCTGATGCGACAACAAATCGCAAGGGAGCCAAGAAAATTGAACCAGAACAACGCAAGCACAATCACGATGACCTCTGCTTGGTCACAAGACGCCCACCTCAAGAGTGCCCTGGATTGCAAACCCGACAACCGTGATCACGAAACACGTATCTCAGATTATATAATTCAGACATGATTTCTGCACGCACTATCATGTCCGTCCCTCAGGTTAAAGGTCCCGAATGACGGAATGCGCCTGCGAGCCTCAAATCGTTGCACGTCGGCGTGGGCCCTCTCCACAAAACTCTTCGATAAAGCCCTTGTATGAATCCCTCAATTCTTCAATACACTTTCGGGGTTCAGGGACATGACCGCCATGTTTCCCATGCACGTGGCGATTCAGGAGCACGGCCAAATTTTTCTCCCCATGCACGGGCGGGAATCAAGGACATGACCAAAGTGTTGATTCAGAGATTTCGAAGCTAAAACCAATGCGGCACTGCACACGCAGCGCCAGGACCCCCGAGTCCAACGAGAGGGTTGTCATTTGGCCGATGGATCGCGCTTGCCGGAGGACACGGACCTCCAGCAACACCGAGAGGGCTGTCAATGCTGAACACGAATCGTTTTGGCATCCCACATACACAGCGCCATTTCGCACGATCGAACACGCCCAGGCCGCCAATTCCGATGACGCATCGTCACGGCACCCACACGCCACAGTGCCATTCTACCATGCACGGCACAGACACACATCTGACCCCTTGACAGCTCCAACCCTGGCCTTACTCCAAGGGGCACATCACATCATCATCAGCGCGAACTCATTGTAGTTGATACGTCCTGTAGCAAAGCATGCTTTGCAAAAAAGTGTATAAATTTAAGGTTTGAGGGATCCAGCTCTTGGACCGATTAACTTTTGTGTACCTCGATGATTCTCTGCGCAGGGTCTTATGTTGCGGGAGGTGTGTAAGTCTAGAACCTTCGGGCAGGGATTACGGTCGGCTTGTTTGAACTCTGACCCTGAAAGATCAGCACTCACAACTGGGTTAAGCCGCGCGAGGCTACTGGTCCAGCACATGGGCCACCCGCGTCAGTACACTTAAGGAGCCGGATCTCGAGTTTCGGGGATTGTGTTTCGTTTGGCGTTCAGCTAGGGTACTTTGAACGAGCTTGATGCCGCGAATCTTGAAAATCAGGCCCTGCTCTCTAGATCCGAGACCGCGTAACACACCTTCATTTGCACGGTACGGCGAAGTGCTGGCGGCAAAGTGAACATGAAAGAGAAACAACACTGCTCGTCTAGAACCTCGACAGAAACCTGCCAACTTGCTACCGTCAACCCTTTGCGACAGGTCCATCTTCGTCGGTGTCAGCATCTTGCAACATCTCGTCCAACTCATCCTCGGAGCACAGGAGTCCAGTGCTTCAGAGTCTGGGCAATCTAGCACGGTTTAGGATGGGTCAGGTCTGGAGGACAACCTACAGTCCTACAGCGACCTACAGGATATCGAGTAGAGAATCTTCAACTGAAGCTCTAAACAAAAACGCCCGCTGCAAAGCCCTGCAGCCGGAGCTTTGGCCAAGCTCTGACACTGGAGTAGGTCTCGGTCGGGAATCAGGCTTACCCTGCACCTCTTGCTGCTGTCAAGCCTGTAGCCAACTGCTGGCTGAGCTCAGCTTCTGATTCTAGCGATGGCTTATGCCCCAAAACATCCTCAGCTTCCAAACTTTGCAAAACGACCGCAAACCTAAACCCACAACCGGAACTTCAAGCACAAACTTCGACATCCATGGCTCGTCATCGTATTCTTCGCCCATGCTTTTCATCACCTCTCCAAGCTCGTGCTTGTCGATGAAGCCGTTACCATCCTTGCAATTTGATCTAAGCTTGCCTGCAACTGCTTGTAAGTCTGTACTTCTATGTGCCTAAGCCACCTTTCCTCTGTCAGTCGGTCGGTGTGTCTGTCTGCCTGTGCCTGTCTACCATGCATGCGGCATCCACGCAGGCATGGACTTACACAAGGTCTCATACAGCACTGCAGAGATGGTTCTCAGGAGTGACAGGTATTGCAGAGAAAAGTAGGGTGCATCACAACTTCGCCACACACTGATAAGGAAGAACCCAACCAAGTGAAGGAACAGCTAGAACTCGAATCCTAAGCACAGGGGCTAGACGTATGCTACTTCCGATGTTGTGGTTTACTCTTCGAAGTAAACCGCAGGATTCACGGCTTCAGACGACAGAGGCTCGGCAGTTTCTGGCCGATGGCTACGTGCCATTTAAATGCGCGAGCCACGGACGGTCGAGGTCTTCTCCAAGTATCCCACACAGCAGAGGATTTCTGGTGTCGAGGGCCTAAACCGCTAGAGTTACGGGCTCGCCGTCGCAGAACCATTGCTGTCGTTGCTTTTATCTAGGCTAGAGCATGCGGTCGGGAAGCACAACAACTCCCTTCGAACTTTCAAGGAACCCCCAAAGGCAACAGCCAAGCCTTGTCGAACATACGGAAAGTCTCGATCAACTCCTGCAGGCCAGGACTTATTGATTCTACTTGTAGAAGTCAGTCGAATCCTTCCGCAACCCGGTGATTGGAGCCAAGGGGTTCCCTGTTCTCCGTGATCGGGCATTGCTACCATCACCTACGAGTCCATCCCATCCTAAGCCTGAACATGAAGTGTTGCATCAAAGACGGCTGCGGCGGTGCTTCTCTGCAGCGGTTGTGATATTTGCCAACCCTGCGATTCCTGATCTTGCCACGAATCGCAAACCTGCTCGCGCCCAGTTCCAGAAGAGGCATCGCAGTCTTGGGCAGGCTGTAACTCGAAATCCGAGAAATGCAACTCAGCTATCGGAAACTCGCAGATCGTGCCTGTCCTGAATGTCGTCTTCGTCATAACCCATTTCCTCCAGCAGCTCTCGATCCTGAGGCTAATTATTTAACAACAACAACCAAGACACTTACTCTTTGGGTAGAAGGGCCCACTGGTGCGGCTTTGGGTGTCCTTAGCAGACGCAAGCTTCTGAAAATCAGAAGTCCCACCGCCAGTCCTGTTTCAAGTGGGTCCGCGTTCATCGGACCCGAATATGTTGGGGCTTTTGCTTTGTGACGATTGAGGCAGCGCTTCATGCTTTCCGGCTTCCGATTATAACGACTAAGGCTGCATGCTGTTTGGAAGCATAAACCCACAGCTCATATCAGTCTGAGAATAATAAGATACAAATTGCTTCTGGAAGGCCGCTTTGCTAGGATAAATGGACTGATGGCTCGCAATTGGTCTATTGACAGACCTGAGTGATGTAGTACTTTTGTCGAACCCGGAACATGCCGTCCGCATGCCTGCAGGAATGATCACCTGATGCTTGCACGCCTGCCAGGCAACAAGTTGTTCAAGAGAGAACATTCAACCTACTAGTCCATGATGTTGATCTCGTGTAAAAGCGTAACCACCCACTGCATGCACATGAGAGTATGTAGGTGCAGGTGTAGAATTCGACTACCGTCGGGCTGCGGCGACTGAAGGGGACCGCAAAACCAAACTGTACCCAGTGGGACCGCTTGTCAAGGACTGCATCCGGACTTGTGCAACCGCCTGAAGGTCTGATTACAGGTTCAGCCGTCATGACTGCACTTCCACACCCTGCTCAAAATCCTCGCGGGGACCGCCTCGACAACACACACACACACACACAAGGACCTGAACCATCCATAACGGGACAGTGATGGCCAACCCTCACGACACCCGACCCTAAACCTCAGAAAAAACAGTGTGCCGTGTGTCCAGTTCTTCGTTCTCCTTTTCGAGCTCCTGCCGGCAGGTGTTGATAAGGGGGAGTGCACGGGCCGTCATCCTAAGCCCCGAACTTCTACGCACCTGGACCTCTCAGGCCCAAAATCCCTAAGCCCGAAGATGCTCAGACTGAAACCCTTGACCCAGTTGCGCGCGGAGCACCCGCAACCGGCGACTCCCCGAATACCTGGACATTCCCGACAACCCTTGAACCCTCATCCCAAACTAACTCATGGCACCCTTGGCCATCCAGAGCCTCTAGATCGGACAATAGGATCCGGGGTTCAGGGGCAGTGGAGTTTAGGCCCCTTCAGCAGGCTTGCATGCATGCCCTTGGCACTCCAAAGCACTCAACTTACGGCAGGAAGTCAGCCTCATCTGCAAACCCTCGATCTCTCCTCCTGTTCCTTGCGCCGACGCAGCTCTTCCTCCTCTTCCAGCTCCTGGCTTCAGGATTCAATGCTTTGGGCTTGAGTTTTGGAATTTTGCGTCTTCGTCGGGTATTAGGATTGTGCAAGGCTTCGTTTCGGATTTCCCGGTGCTTGATTAAAGTTCGACTGCCTGAGGCTTTCATCGACAATAGACTCTACTTCAGGGCGTGGGTCTAGGCTTTTATGCTGGCCCGGTAAGTGGCTTAGGAGCTATTGTAGTAGGGTTCTAGAGAGCTCGAGGAAGCAACGTCGCTCCTTGGGGTGTTTTCTTTCTGTGCTCTTCTTCCTCGGGTTGCTATGCGAGTGTAAGATTTAGGATCCGAAAGCCGAATGCCAATCTATTCGCCTCAACGAGCTGACGCAGTCAAACCACTACTCGACCAGACGACTCTGAGCCCATGAGCCCAAACCAACCTCGGCTTTGACGTAGACTCCTTCACAAAATAGACCCTCCCTTAAAGGGGGCAATGAGTTGTGGGCTCGGGATCTCAAGGTGCCTGGCCTTCTCAAGCTCCTCCATCTGGCGGGTGTACTCGTCCTCCTCCCTTGGCACATGGTTGCGGCTTCAGGGTTCAGAGTCTTTGTTCCGCCCCTCCCTACGTCGCAGGAAAATATGATTCAGCTTTCATGTTCTTCTGAAGCCAGCATTCATCCAGACAGCCTGGGTGGGCCAAGCCTGGCGGGGGTGTTCAGAACCTAGAGCTTAGAGTCTAAGAGCCACAATAGTCTGTACCTAACAAACCGCAATTGTCGAGCGCACAATTCTTCAGCCATAATCAGTATACGATAGACCTGCAAGACATAGTTCCTCAGGGCAGTGGCTCGAAGCATCAAAACCCCAATCGATAAGTGCACGCTTGAAGCGGGCGTGAAGCAGTAAACCAACTTCTCAGGTCGATCTCGCCCCTCAACCACGAACCCAACACCTTTTTAGCCCACTTCGGCAAGCATGGGGTGCTCTGTAGCCGGGGGATGGTTGCACCCTCCCCGGATAGACGAGCCAATCAAGCTCGGCGGTTCCGCGCCCGGAAGCCGGTATGGTTCTGTGGTTCACAGCTCGCCCGGGCAGCATACAGAGTGCAACTCTGACATGCTGCTTACCGTTGACAACTTCAAGGCACAATGTCGACTGTTACACGGCTTGCGGGTCTGCGATTGCGATGCAAGCGCTGAATAGCAAACATTGAACAAGGCCAGCAGACAAAGCTGCAAAGAACCGGATGGCATTTACCACGATTGTGGTAGCACGCGAGCTCTCAGCTAAGGTAAGCCCTAAATGATAAATTTCAGAACTTCAATACTGCCCTTTTCGGTTCCTGGGTCTTGGCCTGTCCCTGACTGTCCCTCTCCAACATCGCCCGGCATCCCTGCGGCGCCTTTCTTTACCGCGCTGCACATAGGGTGCCCTATGCACACTCTGGGCATGCGACGGAGGGGTCCTGTGCACTAAAACCGTAGGCAAATTCCGTGCCATAGACTGCACGCAAACCGAACTTTCCCAGCCGCCAACCCTCGGGACCTGTGTAGACATGAAAAACACGTGGCTCCAATCGAGAAGCCGGGATGCCGTGCAGCTGGCGGCTAAACAGGAAGAAGCCCTAAAGCAAAGGGGATCGAAATCAAGCGGGCCGGAAGACCAGACACGAAGTGCCCGCAGAAAGAAGTGAGACACACAACCATGCAGCAGAGGCGAAGAGGCTCGACCTGAATGTGATTTCTTCGGGCTTGGGGTTTATGTGTCAGGATGTAGGGTTTGGGGTTGTGCAGATTAAGAACTAGGGCTTAAAGCTTTTAGTCAGGCATCGGGCTTACAACTTCCAACTTTAACTTGAAGGATCCGGGGGTGACGCAGGAAGCCGGGTCATTCGTGCATCTTCATAAAAAGGTTGCCACTATCGCAATACGTCGCATTACAAGCATTCCATGTTCCACCATCCTCGAAGTAGCCCTGCCCTGGCCATGCGGGAACCTCAAGTATCAGTGTGACTAGTATTTGCTAGTACCACTTCTAGAGCCCTGCATTAATACCTAACTGGACCCCTGGACTCTAGACACTTGTCCACTCGGTGGTTCACATGCCTGATTTTCTTTAGCTCTTGGGCATCCAAAACACCGCGGCGTCACCAACACCCCTAGAAACTAAATTCGCGAGAAACCTAAACACTGCCTCATGAATGGCAGCCGGGGTACGTGTACGCCCACATGGAAAGAGAAGCTCCGGCAAAGAACCAGGCCAAGAATGCCAAGAACATCCTGGAGGGTTAAGTTCTAGGTGTTACAGAGCGTGTCGCTTTCTTTCAGGTTCAATGCTAAGCCAGTATCTATCTGAGTACCTCTACCTGTCTATCTAATATTCCATCCGTCCACCTATCCATCCCATCTACCAATCCATCCATCTATCCACCTCTGTCTGCCTATCTATCTATCTATCTGTTTGCCTACCTACTTACCTACCTACCTACTTACTACTTACCTACCTACAAGTACCTACCTACCAGTACCTACCTACCTACCTACCTACCTACCCACCCACCCACCCACCTACCTACCTACCCACCGACCTACCTACCTACCTACCTACCTACCTACCTACCTACCTACCTACCTAGTAGTAGTAGTAGTAGTAGTAGTAGTAGTAGTAGTAATGGTAGTGGTAGTTAGTAGTTAGTAGT
>CAJNDV010016480.1:631-14687 GCA_905221635.1 Symbiodinium sp. CCMP2456 | reverse complement strand
CTTCCTTTCGAGTGGCTTGCTCCTTGTTTTCAATTTCTCCTGTCGCTCTCGAGCGGCTTGCTCCTTGTTCTGAAATTCTCTAGTTCCTTTCGAGTGGCTTGCTCAGCATGTTCAGTTTTCTCGTTTCTTTCGAGCGGTTTGCTCCTTGTTCTGAAATTCTCTAGTTCCTTTCGAGTGGCTTGCTCCTTGTTTTCAATTTCTCTAGGTTCTTTCGAGCGGCTTGCTCCGTGTTCTGAAATTCTCTAGTTCCTTTCGAGTGGCTTGCTCCTTGTTTTCAATTTCTCTAGTCTTTTTCGAGGGGTTTGCTCCTTGTTCTGAAATTCTCTAGTTCCTTTCGAGTTGTTTGCTCCTTGTTTTCAATTTCTCTAGTCTCTTTCGAGCGGTTTGCTCCTTGTTCTGAAATTCTCTAGTTCCTTTCGAGTGGCTTGCTCCTTGTTTTCAAGTTCTCTAGTCTCTTTCGAGCGGCTTGCTCCTTGTTTTCAATTTCTCTAGTCTCTTTCGAGCGGTTTGCTCCTTGCCCTGAGATTCTCTAGTTCCTTTCGAGTGGCTTGCTCCTTGTTTTCAACTTCCCCAGTATCTTTCGAGCGGCTTGCCCCTTCTTCTGAAATTCTCTAGTTCCTTTCGAGCGGCTTGCTCCTTGTTTTCAATTTCTCTAGTCTCTTTCGAGCGGTTGGCTCCTTGTTCTGACATTCTCTAGTTCCTTTCGAGTGGTCTTGCTCCTTGTTTTCAATTTCTCTAGTCTCTTTCGGGCGGTTTGCTCCTTGTTCTGAAACTCTTTAGTTCCTTTCGAGCGGCCTGCTCCTTGTCTTTTTTAATTTCTCTAGTCTCTTTCGAGCGGTTTGCTCTCTGAAATTCTCTAGTTCCTTTCGAGTGGCTTGCTCCTTGTTTTCAATTTCTCTAGTCTCTGTCGAGCGGTTTGCCCCTTTTTCTGAAATTCTCTAGTTCCTTTCGAGTGGCTTGCTCCTTGTTCTCAATTTCTCCAATCTCTTTCGAGCGGTTTGCTCCTTGTTCTGAAATTCTCTGGTTCCTTTCGAGTGGCTTGCTCCTTGTTCCCTTTCGAGCGGTTTGCTCCTTGTTCTGAAATTCTCTAGCTCCTTTCGAGTGGCGTGCTCCTTGTTTCTCAATTTCTCTAGTCTCTTTCGTGCGGTTTGCTCCTTGTTCTGAACTTCTCTAGTTCCTTTCGAGTGGTTTGCTCCTTGTTTTCAATTTCTCTAGTCTCTTTCGAGCGGTTTGCTCCTTTATCTGAAATTCTCTAGTTCCTTTCGAGTGGCTTGTTCCTTGTTTTCCAATTTCTATAGTCTCTTTCGAGCGGTTTGCTCCTTGTTCTGAAATTCTCTAGTTCCTTTCGAGTGGCTTGCTCCTTGTTTTTCAATTTCTCTAGTCTCTTTCGAGCAGTTTGGCCCTTTTCTGAAATTCTCTAGTCTCTTTCGAGCGGCTTGCTCCTTGTTTTCAATTTCTCTAGTCTCTTTCGAGCGGTTTGGCCCTTGTTCTGAAATTCTCTAGTCTCTTTCGAGCGGTCTGCTCCTTCTGTTCAATTTCTCTAGTCTCTTTTGAGCGGTTTGCTCCTTGTTCTGAAAGTCCCTAGTTCCTTTCGAGTGGCTTGCTCCTTGTTTTCAATTTCTCTAGCCTCTTTCGAGCGGTTTACTCCTTGTTCGGAAATTCTCTAGTTCCTTTCGAGTGGCTTGCTCCTTGTTTTCAATTTCTCTAGTCTCTTTCGAGCGGTTGGCTCCTTGTTCTGAAATTCTCTAGCTCCTTTCGAGTTGCTTGCTCCTTGTTGTCAATTTCTCTAGTCTCTTTCGAGCGGTTTGCTCCTTAATCTGAAATCCTCTAGTTCCGTTCGAGTGGCGTGCTCCTTTTTTTCAATTTCTCCAATCTCTTTCGAGCGGTTTGCTCCTTGTTCTGAAATTCTCTAGTTCCTTTCGAGTGGCTTGCTCCTTGTTTTCGATTTCTCTTGTCTCGTTCGAGCGGTCTGCTCCTTGTTCTGAAATTCTCTAGTTCCTTTCGAGTGGCTTGCTCCTTGTTTTCAATTTCTCTAGCCTCTTTCGAGCGGTTTGCCACTCGTTCTGAAATTCTCTGGTTCCTTTCGAGTGGCTTGCTCCTTGTGCTCAATTTCCCTAGCCTCTTTCGAGCGGTTTGCTCCTTGTTCTGAACTTCTCTAGTTCCTTTCGAGTGGCTTGCTCCTTGTTTTCAAGTTCTCTAGTCTCTTTCGAGCGGTTTGCTCCTTGTTCTGAACTTCTCTGATTCCTTTCGAGTGGCTTGCTCCTTGTTTTCAATTTCTCTAGCCTCTTTCGAGCGGTTCACTCCGTGTTCTGAAATTCTCTAGTTCCTTTCGAGTGGCTTGCTCCTTGTTGCCAATTTCTCCAGTCTCTTTCGAGCGGTTTGCTCCTTGTTTTCAATTTATCTAGTCTCTTTCGAGCGGTTGGCTCCTTGTTCTGAAATTCTCTAGTTCCTTTCGAGTCGCTTGCTCCTTGTTTGCAGTTTCTCTTGTCTCTTTCGAGCGGTTTGCTCCTTGTTCTGAAATTGTCCAGTTCCTTTGGAGTGGCTTGCTCCTTGTTTTCAGCTTCTCTAATCTCTTTCGAGCAGTTTGCTCCTTTTTCTGAACTTCTCTAGTTCCTTTCGAGTGGCTTGCTCCTTGCTTTCAATTTCTCTAGTCTCTTTCGAGCGGTTTACTCCTTGTCCGGAAATTCTCTAGTTCCTTTCGAGTGGCTTGCTCCCTGTTTTCAATGTCTCTGGTCTCTTTCGCCGGTTGGCCCCTTGTTCTGAAATTCTCTAGTTCCTTTCGAGTGGCTTGCTCCTTGTTTTCAATTTCCCTAGTCTCTTTCGGGCGGTTTGATCCGTGTTCTGAACTTCTCTAGTTCCTTTCGAGTGGCTTGATCCTTGTTTTCAATTTCTCTAGTCTCTTTGGAGCGGTTTGCTCCTTGTTCTGACATTCTCTAGTTCCTTTCGAGTGGTTTGCTCCTCGTTTTCAAATCCTCTAGTCTCTTCCGGAATTCTTTGGTCTCTTTCGAGCGGTTTGCTCCTTGTTCTGAAGTTCTCTGGTCTCTTTCGAGCGGTTAGCTACTTGCTTTCAAACTCTCCAGTCTCTTTCGCGAGGCGGCAGGCGGCAATCAATTTAAGTGAGGCAGGCATGAAAGGAAACACGCGGTCTGCTGACAAACATGGGAACCCCATATCTTGGCCTGCTTGCAACCCCTCTGGGCTGACTTCAACACCATGGGTGTTGAGTCCATGAGCTGGCATTCAACTGCAGACACATGCACATACAGAGACCCAATTTTCTGCTGATGTTGTACTACACGCGCACGCGCGCACACACACACACANNTCTCTCTCTCTCTCTCTCTCTGGGTGCTGGTTTTCATAAACCCCCAGACGTTTCATTAACTGATGGTATACCTATAATATGTATACATGTTTCCATGTATGTACGTTCGTACCTACGTACTTATGTTGGTGATACGCTCACATCCATCCGTACATGCATCCACCCATCCATCCATGCATGCATGAACAGCTTGACATGTATACATGCATCCAGCCAGTCGTCGGAACTACATCAAGCTTGGACAGGACTTCCCACGCCCTGAACCCCTAGCTGAGCCGGCGGCGCCAGCGCAGCAAGGGTCTGCACAGGTGGACCTGCCCGCGCGACTGCGCAAAGGCCTGTCCTTGTGGTCAGGACTGATACAGGACTGATATTTCAGGGACTCGCAATTAGCGATTAGCCTTGCGGGGCCTTCGGTGCCTTTTCCAAAAATTGACTTCTAAAGACCGTGTCCGGTGGGACAGAACCCTTAAAACATCGATCTAACTACATAATGCATAAAGCCCCAAGCCCAATAAACCGGAAATCGCAAATCCCAGGCCGAAACCCAAATCGCATCATAAGGGCTGTTGACTTATCTTCAAACTCCCACGGATCGAAGCTTTGGCGGCGATTCGAACATGCAAAGGTTGAATGTACTGGTTGTACAAGTACGACTGTCACAGTAGATACAAGCCTCCTGCCATATACCCTCAAGGCACAACCCAGAGGCAGCTGCAGGCGTCAGCAGCAGCAGCTCGTAGTCCAGGAATGTACAGCATTGAGTCTTGTTCAGGAGATCCTCGTGGTTTTAACACTGAATGATTTAGGATTTCGAGGCTGTAGGGGTTGCGCACGGGTCTACAAGGTCAGGGTTGGCATCTTCGGGTTCTCAAGGATTTCCGCTGGCAGTGTCGGTGGGGATGTCCTAAGCAACATGCTACTATACCGAAAGTGCTTTTGGGCGCAGAGAAATCCGGCTTCCGGTAAACAGCTTTGTACGGTGACCGAACGCGGACCGGACATGGCCCCAGTTACGCCTCCCCGGCAACTACGACGACGGTCCTCACGCAATGGGCCTCGCACGAACTCGGTAAACGCTTCCTCGCTGCCGTACCACCGGACAATTGCAGCACGGATGAAGCTTTTGTCGAAATCATTGCTGCATTCAGCCTGGCTGATGTCGAAGTTTTCCTGGAGCTGAAGCACATCGGGTTTCAAACCGGTAATTATTCACATTACAAATCAGAAACAAACCAGAAAGGGCAGTGGAGGCTCCAAGTTGGAGAACATCTCATGCTTGAGCAGGTGCGCTTTGCGCAGCAGGTGCATCATGAAGAAGCACGGCAAGACGCCTATCATGTGCGACAGGTGCCGGTACTCGTCGTCACCACGCCAAGCCCAGTGGGCCCACAGGAAAGTGCTATGGAAGTATTGCATTAGCAAGATCAGGACCACGATCAGCTCCACGAAGAGTGGAGACAGAGTAATCTTGCCGGCGGGATTAGCCGTCCGAAATGCTGCCAGTTCAAAGACACACCACAATCCTCGGATACAACATGTTCGCTCATGCTCAGCAGTTGGAAGGGAAAGTTTTCAACAAAAACAACAGCAACATCCATTGTCCAACTGCACCAAGGAGCTTGACAAGTATGGAGCCGACCACAGCACTCGCAGCTCCGAAGATATGCTAAGAAACCCACCTATTCCGTAGATACCCCTCTCCATGAGATCCGTATCTGACTGGTGTATGCTGGCCACGTCCACGAAGCAAACATCCGACCGACGACGTATGCTTGGAAAGTAGGGTGCGGCAAGCAGCCCGAAGACAGTAGCAAGAACACTGGCAAGAAGAATCCACGGACCAACAGCGCTGGAAAGGTGGCAGTCTAGAAGGTGAACCTGGACCGTCCAGGGAGATGGCAGAACTCCAAGTACAGTGAGCGCGGCTGTAGTGCTTACTCCGAGCACCCAGACGAAGAGTACCTTGTGCGAGCCAAATTGCAGCAAGAGCGACAAGAGTTTCCACTTGCCTGCTGTGATCCACGTGTGAGAAAGGAAGAGGTCAAAATGCTCTACGGGCCGGGACCGATTCCATAGTGCCGCGCGAGACCTCTCATCCAAGTTCGGCGGACGGGTCAGCCATAGCTGCCCACCCCGCTGCAGAGACTCTTTCAATGAAATGCCACGAGCGATTTCGGCATCCACCTCCAGATGACCGAGTAGCGCCAGTCGCTGGAACTTGTCCGGAATCTTCGACTGGTTCGAATCCAATGTCCAGGACTTGTTCGCTCGCTCACCTTCCTCCAGCGCACCACACACATCCACAAAGGATGGGGCCGGTTCGCTGACGCTGCCTTGCTGTCCCATGTGAAGCCAGCTGAGCTGGGCTGGTCTTCCTGACTTACTTACAGCTGACACTGAACGGCGCAGGCGATTTTGAGGAGTCCACAATGCACAACACACACCCGAAATATGCTGAACTTCTCCAAGCGATGCTTTAAAGCTTGGCACCAGTACCTATGGTCATGTTTAAAGTCAAAACGTCAAATCCATGCAGTGATCGCAGAATAAATCAGAAACGGCAGGAAGTGTAGAGAAAGGCTATCGTTCATCAACCGAATGCTCCACGCGTGTTGATCAAAACGACATACAACCATGCAAGCCACGTTACGTTGTTCATTCGTCGATGCTTACTGCGGCCAACCTACGGCTGGCACCCTGCCTGAAGTAGCCGCCATCCAAGATTTCGAACATACAGAACACACAAACAAACACGCGCGCGCCCACTCGCACACGCACACGCACGCGCACTCGCACGCACACGCACATCCCCACACCCACCCACAGACACGAAGAGACAGACAGACAGACAGACAGACAGACAGACAGACAGACAGACAGACAGACGGTCCTAAATTACGCTGAAACCAATAATAACAATGGTGGATTGGAGGACGTCGCGAAATTTCAGTACACAGACACATGCGCGAGCGCATGGGCGCACGATGCCAGATTTAAGCTGAAGCCCCCAACGCTCGCCCGGCCCCGAAGCCCGAAATCCCAAAACACCAAAGACATCCAAAGACCCCCCCCACCGAAGGCCCCGGGCAGTGACTCGTGCTGCTCTTCTAGGGCCTGGGCTCCGGATTTCGTGACCAAGGGCTGATGACAATATATATATATATATATATATATATATCTCTCTCTCTCTCTCTCTTTATTTATATTTATATTTATATTTAAAATGATTTATATATATATATATATATATTGTTATTATTAGTATATTATTCTTATATTGTAGTAAATTATACTATATGATATTATAAAGCTGGAAATTGTTGTTTACACTTTTGCCGGGCTCGGCTCATCAGGAAATTCTGGCTTGTTCAGGCCAGCATCCTGATGCCGATATTGTGCGAGCTGCTAGTCCAAGATAAGTCCTCAATAGCTTCAGAGGGTTACAAAGCCTCTGGTTGGTAAAGTCAGAGTTTGCGCATTGTGACTTCGCGCGGAAATATCCCAATCTGCTGAAATTTGCAACGGGTCGACCACAAAACATGAACAATTGCATCTCTCGACTTTCGTTGAGTCCTATGGAGTTTATATGAGTTTATATTTACAGCGGCTCGCAGACCGTCTTCGAACATACCCGATACAGAGAGGCTGCCAGACTGTTGGCTGCTTGAAGATCGAGCAGGCGTTTCCAATCGCACATGCTGTTTCTTGCATGTCAATATGTCAAACAGGACGTGTCACCTCGAAATCTGCTACGAACGCGATTTCCTGAAGTGAATGGAACCCAGGCCGTGCAGCAAGTGGAAGCAAGTGACTCGCAATTCTCCCTGTTCTGTACAACGGACCCCTAGGCCCTAGGAACATCATGCGGCAAGCTGCTCGTTTCTGGGTGGCGAATTTGAATCTCGAAGCTCCGAGCACTAACAGTTACAGTTTTGGAGGGTCAGGTGATATCTGGTACCGTGTCTATCCTAAGGGTTGTGGGGCCTGCTCAAAACACCTTTCAAGAATGGCTCCTTTTAAAAGCCCTCATCCAGCATCCCCCTCATTGGCCTAGAACATCACACGACAGAACATCACCTTTCGGTGCCAAATGCCAAACTTAGCAAACCCTGAGCCTCCCTGCGCGCTTGCGCTCTGCCGCTTTTGCCTCGGCTTCTGCCGCTGCTGCCTCGGCCTTCCTCTTGGCCTCCTGCGCCGGGTTTTGACACTCCAACTCGGATGTTCCATACAGGCTTGATGGTTCTACGGCCTCATGCAAGGACAAACCAAAATGGCAGCCTAGTGATAAATGCAACCGTGCACTGGATGGGGCAGATGGAGGTCGATGGAGGACGAGTTTAAGATTCGTTCGTTGTCTGTGCACCGCGGGCAGGCGGGCGAGATAGTCGGCGATCACATGCTCAAGGTTCTGAATGTTGAATAGGTGTCGAAGGTTGTGGCTTTTGAAGCGGAGCTGGCCAGAACTGCGGCCGTTGCCAGAATTGCCCATGCCGTCGGGCCTCAAAACCCCAACGCAACTATCCTTGACACCTTATGAAGATCAAGACTGAGCTCCTGACGTGCCGGCTGACGTTTATATGACCCCTGCAAAACCCCTCACCCCCAAACTCGAGAAAGACGCGCCAAGCTTCTATGCTTCGTCGTTAGGGCCTCTTCCGCGGCTTTCCTCTTTTCCTCGGCCTCCACCTCGTGCAAAGAAAAAGAAAGCAATTTCAGGCTTTGAGAGGTTCGGGTGCAGGTGGGATGAGGGCTGCGGGAACAACAGGTGATTTAGCAAGACAGTTCTATATCAATCCGTACATACATAGATGGATGGATAGATTGATAGATACATCAGTTCGAGATAGACAGGTAGATGGATCGCTCGATCGATGGATCGATCGACAGATCGACAGACCGACAGATCGATCTACAGATCGATAGATCGATAGATCGATAGATCGATCGGTAGATAGATCGAACGATAGATAGATAGATCGATCAATAGATAGATCGATCGATAGATAGATAGATGGATAGATAGATCGCTCGATCGATCGGTAGATCGATCGACCGATAGATAGAAAGATCGATCGATGGACAGATACAGTGGATAGGTAGGTAGATAGATATACAGATAGAAAGGGGTCTAAATATACCTCTGGATGAAGATTGTCTTGATATAGATACCAATACAGCTGCAAATGCAGATGCAGATGCGAAAAAAAAACATGTAGATGTAGATGTAGATGCAGGTACAGATACGGATGCAGATAGAGACAGGTACAGATACAGGTATAAATACCGATACAGATACAGACGGTGACAACAGGTATAGATAGAGATGTAGAGATAGATGCTTATGCGCGTGTTGGAACCAGTGATGGGCCTCAAAGCACCCGCCTTCCGCACCAAACCTTCCCCAAATGTTAAACCGCACCGCCTCTTACACCTGAGCCTTGCAGCCCCGACCCTGAACCGACTCTCTCGAATGATTGACGTTCGGGCGCGGTGAAGGTGCCGAAACATGGCTTCGACTCTCACTCTCACACAAGGCAATCCCCAAGAGAACTTGTTACGATATCCAGAACCAATCTAAACCATTGCAACTCCCCAAATCCCCCCATCTCCAAGGAATCACTGAGGAGGGAGAACACTAGGCTCTTAAGAGACTTAAGCAGCAGTTTGAAGCTCCGGCATACAACAAACAACCCAAAAATGTAAAGGCTCAATCGCCCCGAAACGTGATTCAGGCTTCGAGCAATCAACGTCATCCAGGCACACACTCGAGGAAAATCCCACAAAAGGCTATCGGCTCTGAGACTGGGACATACTTCGGGCCCCAAGACACCACATAAGCAAAAATTAGCATAGGGATATCCCATATGAACCCCCTTATCATGAAGCCCAATAAGGTACTTATGTCCCTTTTGGGTCCCCAAATACTGGAACTGTTCCCAGCAAGGTGCGACGGGGGACGGGCCCAAAGCGTGGATTCAGAATTTCTCTACTCAGCCACAGCTTTCGGAAAAAAGCCATGCTGCACAAGGTATGCTCGGAAAAGATACCAACCCTAAGGCTGCACTTGCACATGAAGACACAAGACCATGTACAGCTGATGCGAACTTGTGACCCCTTAAAAAACGACCCCGTAAGATGGAACATCTCGGGCCTCAAGCTGCTCCGCTCGCTTCCTCTTCTCCTGGAATCTCAAATTCGCCACACTGAAAAAGGCCGATGCTTGAACGTCAACGCAGTTTGAGCTACGCAACAGGAACAGGCCCTTAGCGATAGCCGCCAGGCTATCCCTCCCGGCAAGGGCTGCAAAAAGATTCTTAGTCTCAAGCAATTGGAGACACAGCAACCCCCAACATCCCGTAGAATCCAACAAAACCATATAGAACACGAGCGTTTGGTCCTCACGTGCTGCAACTTCGGCAGCGTCGGCTTCCACCTTTGTCCCATCGGCCAGGACCTCGTTGAACTTTGGGGGCGAAGTGTAGGATAGTACAGGGTTTTTTGACTCCCCAAGCAAAGACGAGCCCGCATTCCAGGGTGGCTCAGAAAGAAAAGCTGTAGGCAGAAACCATACCTTCATCGTGCCATGTGCTTTGACAAATGCCACAACTGACTTGCATTATACAGTGGTGGCGGGTCGATGATGTCAACAATAACTTCTGCGAGTAGCCAGACTTGGAAAGCCCTGTTTTCAAGACCTGGAAGAGCAAGGCAACATCTTGTATCAACCTGAACCACCCCATTGGACTACTCTGCACATCTCACAATTGGCCTTGCATCAACGCTTTTGCTTTGCATGAATGCCGCCGAGTCCAATGTCTAAGTCTAGGCGGGCTCATCTCAATGAACAGAGACAAGCTTACTTCAACCTGCAAACTAGCCGGAAAGTTGCTGCATATCCGCAAGATGCCACACCGATATTTTCCTACTACTGCCATAGAGGGAGAGCCCTGCTGTGCGTCTGAAAGCACGTCAGCAAAGACAGACCAACTTCCAGAGACACCTATGGCAGGAATTGCTACAACTACTTGCACTTTCAGGCCCGGAAAGACATCACCTCAAACACGATCAATAAGAATAACTCAAACCACAAAGCCCTCACCCTGAACAACCCTAGATATCCCCAGATGTGTGAGTCCCAAGCCCTTTTTTGAAACTGGGCTGCCTGCCAGAACTCCCAAGCCCGACAACCTAAGACCCATAAACCCTGAACCCGAAGCCCTGAACGTACTATCTATGGGACGTATTCTATATTTAAACAAAGACCTCAGCTATTTTTTTGAATCGGGACTGTTGCAACCCGACAAAGTTTCAGTGCCGAACCTTAGAGCCGTCGCTTTGCACCACCTGAGAGGGCTTTGAAGTGACGGCGCTTTCGTTTTGGAAAGTTTTGGGTTTAGCCGCTTTACAATTTTAGTCCTGAGGGGGCTTAGGCTTAGGGCGCTAGGATTTCGGCGTTAGTGCTCGCTGCGGGGTGCAGTGAATGATCAGCTTACATGATCATCGCAAGAGCATGTCGACTAGATACCGGAAAGTGCATCCGTAGGCCGACATTCAAAGCCGCTATATAGCTTTACTCAGTCCGTCCTGGCGAGCGTCACGGGACAGTGCTTAGGGTTTAAAGGTTCAGAAGTGTCGACTAATGCTTCAGGAACGGTTGGGATGCTTAGTAAGGGCTGCGGCTTCGTAGGGTTGCGGGTCATTTCAGGCTTCGGGTCTTGAGATTTTGCTGGCACTCACTACTCGGCAGGGCCAGGCGAGGCTCTCAGGGGATCCATAAACTCCTAAGACCTGCACACAGGCCAGGTTGCCGGGTAGGATCCACGGCTTGAGGTCGAGAGTTTGAGATGTTTTGCCACCTAAATGTGCCTCTTTATGGAATCCGAAGGACTTACGGTTTAAGGCTGCTTCTACCCCGAAGCCAGATCTGAAGCTTTATGGAAGAAATCACGCACTCGGGTCCATATTGATATTTTTGAACCCCACAATATCAGTCAAGATTGAGGCTCACATCTTCTGGGATTAGTGAAGGCGTCGGGTTGCTTGGAGCTTTGCGTGAATGGCGCTCTAGGTTTCAAGTTTTAGGAAAGGGCTTCCGGATATGCGGCGCAGCTTCAACTCATCCATGAATTCAGACGTCCCCGACCCGGCTGCACGACACCATCTCCTATTCTCTGGACATGTTCTAGGCGCCCCAGCGGTCCCATCTTCCATCTTCCGCGCGGCCCCACCAGTGCGCACGGCCTGCAATCAGATCCATTTCAAGGTGAAGCATCGGAATTTAGGCTCAGGGGCTTTAGAGACTCGTGGCTCCTATCTTTTTTGCCTCCCGCCTGGCTAGGACATGGCTATCAGTTCGACAGGTGTGGCACAGGTGTTCCGGACAAGTTGTAGGTCTCCGTCTCGCAGAGCTCGGACCAGGCCAGATGTGGAGGTCTTCGGGTGTACGCGGGAGCACATCAGCCGCGGACAGCCGTCAGGATTTTCATGCGACCTAGGGTCGTGTTTGTGCCACGGAACATAGCATCGCACTTGCTACCAACTTTCGGATGCTGCCAGAGTCTAACTCTATACTGACCGGCATCGGACAGCTGCAAGACTCGTAACTATTTTGTTTTTTGCCGCAAGGGTCGGTAGCTAGAAGCAGTTTCAGGAGGTTCCTCCGGCTGTAGGTGAGATTTCCAAGCCTTCGCTTGTTGGATGTGTTCCACGGTTCCACCGTCGAGACTGGGAACTGCAAAGCGTTTGGCAATCTGCCATGGCTTCCATTCATAAGTGGCACGCCTTTCACATGGCTTCCAGCAGTCTAGAATTGGCTTAAGGCCGGGCCGGCGGCCTAAAACGGGGTGCCTGCAGTAACTACAAAGTGCCCACTTCGATCCATGGGTCTGGAGTCAGTACTGCTTCGGCTGGCGCCGTGGCCGATGTTGGCGCTGGAAGGTGGAGATTTGCGGCGGTGGCGACAACGGGTGTTGGCCGGTGCAACGGATGGAACCGAGGTTCCCTGCGCTTCTCATCATCTCAATGCCCTGAACCCTCAAACTTGAACTAGACACCGCATCCCAAGACTGACCTCTATTCTCCAACCCGCTCCAACCTTCTTGACACGCACTTTCCGGCCAGACCGCGTCGGCCTCGACCTGGGGGGGACACAAACGAGCTCAGTTCACCTTGATGTGTCGTGTGCAGTTGCACAAAAGGTTGGAAAAAGACAGTATTGCCTCTGGGGTACTGCTACCGTGCTTAAAGAGCCTTTCGCAAGTCTTCGGGTGTATAGGGCCTCTTGCTTTTGTGCGTCGGCTGGTCGATGGCTCCACAGGGCTGATCGCTAGCTTTGAGGCCTCCGGTCTTGCACATGCCGCTTCCAGAAAGACTGGAGTCTGTGTTTGGGCGAGCCTTGCGGTTGCAATCCGATTCAAGCTTCACGCCGACAGCCTTTACATGAAATAAGGTTCCGATGTGATTCTGGCAAGAAGTCAGATCTCAGAGAAGCATTATTATTCCCAACCTAGCCCTACAGCCTGAACCCTCAACCCGCAACCCAAGCCACAAGCTCTTCCGTTCCCGACCAACTACCCCAGAACAAGAACCGAAAAAGAGCTCGGGCACGGCCCGCGTCAAACTGCCCAGCAGGATCTACCATTCGGCGCTAAGGGGTTTAGTGCTTGAATTTTCGGGCTCCCTAAGCCCAAAGGCCCCAACCCCAAACCCCAGGGTGAGGTAGATTACGCGCCTCGCCCGTTTGGGAGTGCCCAAATCGAGTTCGCCACCTGGCGTAGGAGACACAGAACGCTCGACGGCTTGGTGAATACAAGATTCTGAGAGTACACTGTAAACTGTAAACTAAACGAAACAATTTTGAAACCGGACTTGATTACTGCCAGCATTGCCTCTTCTGCCGTGCTTCAGCCGAGGCCCGAAAACGTTAGCACACCAGCACTCCACTCCCTGGGATAGGACTGAATCCTAAATAGTTCCTCAAGAGCGGTGCGCCGACGGAGCCATCAAACATGCCGAGAGCTTAAAGCCAGTTGATCCCTCAAGCTCTTGAACCCTTGAGCCCCAGATGCTCTGGTTTGGTGTCCTAAAACTGAGGGTGGGGGATTCGAAAATGCGTGGGATCTGAAAAAGAAAGCCCCGTGCCAGGTAAGCATAGCGAAACGACCGATATGTTTTGAGAATGTGTGTGAGTTCAAGTGAGGCGTATGCCTGGGGGTTTCCCGGAATCCATGGGGAAGTATAACAAAAGAAGTTGCTGTAAGAGCGCGAAAGACCCGCCGCAAACACGCAGCAGAGCCACATTATTCGGAACATGTTGTCTTCGCACGTACTTCTGGCTTGGAAGTACGCGCGCGCAGATGTTACAAAGCCAGGTTTTGGCATCATCGGGACGACGAAACATACAACAAAGTCGACGTCTTTTCTTGTGCGAGTGCGGAGTACTACTCGAAAACATGACGACGGCCCGTTTCCATGGTGTCTGCAACAGCGGAGCGAATTCGCTGGTATGCAGCATGCCGCGCACCTCGATAAAAAGCACAGAATCATTGTAATCATGTCGTCATCATCATCACAGCAGCATGATGTCGCCATGGTCATGTCGTGATCATTATGGCGCCATCATTATGCCGCCATCGTCATGTCGTGATCATCATTTCGCCATCGTCTTGTCGTGAACATCATTTCGCCATCGTCTTGTCGTGACCATCATGTCGCCATCGTCATGTCGTG
>CAJNDV010016469.1:56630-71313 GCA_905221635.1 Symbiodinium sp. CCMP2456 | reverse complement strand
ATCCTAAAACTCTGAACCCTAAACCCTAAACCCTAAAGCCTGAACCCTAAACCCTAAACCCTAAGCCCTAAACCCTAAACCCTAAAACCCTAAAGTCCCTAAAGCCTCAAGACCTCAAGCAGCTCTCCAGGCCCCAAACCAGAAGGCTCAAAGTCGAGCCTTCAAAATCCCAGACCGGTTTGGGAAGCTCTAGGCATTAACGCTCTAAGCGGTTAAGGTTTAGGGTTTAGGGTTTGGGGTTTAGGGTTTGGGGTTTAGGGTTTAGGGTTTAGGGTTTAGGGTTTTAAAGTGGGCAATCAGTTGTAACCGAAAGATGTTAAGGGGAGGGCTCTACTACTAGGTGGATGAAGGAAGGTGCTTTCTTCATCCAGACGTGTCGATGGGATCCCGGTAGCTGCTGTTCTCCTACGACGCTCATGATTCATAGTGCCAGGGGTTTAGGGTTTAGGGTTTAGGGTTTAGGTCCCAGATTTGAGTTGTCTGGATCCGGTTGGCATTGGAGTATAATGAAACCGTGATGATTTCTACTTGGTCGTATACCTTCACCAGGGCACTGCCGCTTCTAAGATGACCCCTGGCCCAATTAGATGTGGCACGCTTGCTAGCGTATTGGATGTTGTTGTCTGCATGTTTCTGCGCCCTCAGCCTTCTGTAGTCTCACAAGGCTGACTATTAACACGTGCCTCGCCTGGAAAGTCCGAGCTGTGAGCGCCGAAACCCTAATGACCTCAACCCTCAGCTTTCGAGGTCTCCACCCAAGGGGCCATGGCTTCGATTCTCGGAGCATCTTGGGCTGCGTTTTGTCCTAAAGCTCCTGTGAGGGGAATCGCAGGAAAATTTTAGCCAGGGATAGGCCTTCCTTATAGAGTTTAAGGGCACGTGAAGTAGGGCTCATGGCGGCGTTTTGGTAAGCGTATGTCTGCGCCTGACGTTGTTCGAGCGCGAGTGCTAAAAAGGCTCATTAGACATGTTGATGAATGCAGATTTTGTGTTGTATTACAACACCCCACATGCGTTTGCGCCCAAAAGAGCACTTGGGCTGCTTCCGGAGCGCCGAAGAGGACCTCGGTGAGGTGAAAAAGGTTCCTCTATCATTTGTGAGGAACAGAACTGCTTTGTCTGATCTGTTGAGTTTTGGATCTGGGGCTTTGTTGGGGGTTTCAGGGTTTGGGCACCCAACCATGTCGACTTTTTTCAGGGTGTTGATAGGAAGTGTGCGTGCGTCCGTTGCTTTAACCAGAAAAGCCGAAGTAGATATAACAGTATTCCTTTCGGCCCATATTCTAAGTACAGTATAAGAATCCCTTCGTAGCCTTGTTCTGATGACCAAGGCCCCTAAACCCTAAACCCTAAACCCTAAACCGTGTTATAGCCTTCAGCAAGTACAGGCTCGTGACGGGCCTAGGTGTTGATTGCGCGGAACCGCAAGCTTTCATTCCGCATGGGCGTATACAAGGAGCCTGCTCAGGCCCGCAAGTCCCTAAACCCTAAAACCCTAAACCCCAAACCCTAAACCCTAAACCCTAGACCCCAAAACCCCTAAACCCTGGAGCCTACATGACTAGACAAGGGTTTTGGGGCACATTATGCCGTGGCTATAGGGGGACTTGAGAGCCTAGGGTTGTTAGTTTTGGGCACCTAAACCAAAAGAACCCCAAACCGTTAGACCCCTCAACCCACGCCTAAACCCGATAAAAGGGGCCCTGAACGAAACCCAACCCCGAGTTTCCGAAGCTAAAGCTCCTTTACCTTAAACTCCTTGACGCTAAGCATCCCGAAAGCTGACACCCCGAACACTAAACCCTAGGCCCTAGACCCTCGATGCTCAGGCCTGAACCCTAAACCCTAAACCCTAAAACTTAAACCCTAAACCTACCCTAAACCCTAAACCTTAAACCCTAAACCTTAAACCCTAAACCTAAAACCCTAACCCCTAAACGCACCCTAAGCACACGAAGCCCTTAAATGCACGGAACCTTTACCCAGAGACTCCAAAACCCCTTAATTAAGGAATATACCTTAAATCATATTAGGGATCCTATTATAATTTAAGGTATATTCCTTAATTAAGGGGTTTTGGAGTCTCTGGGTACCAGAGGCTGCCTCCATGATCCTCCAGGCTGTTGAGGTGCTCTGGGATTCAACTGTTCGCTTTGAGGCTGTGGGTTTGGGGTTCATGTTTAGGACTCGGGGTTCGGTTTTAGGGTTTAGGGTGTAGGGTGTAGGTTTTAGGGTTTAGGGTTTAGGAGTCGTTTTGAGGATTTAGGTCAGTTGGGAAGTGTTTGGCTCGGGGTGTTAAGAGCCGTCCACGGTCGAGGATTGAGGCATTCGGAGCAGAGGAAGTTGGTTGACGTCCCGTTCAGGGGGCGAAAACGCAAAATCCGAATCCTCAAGGCTTAAACCCTCGCATCTTAGCGGTTTGAGTATCTCACAAGGTGCTGCAGGTGTGAACGCCGCCAGTCGGGGCTGTGGTTCTGAGTTTTCTTCGTCATTACATGGGCCGAGGGCTTGAAGGGTATGGCCTGCTTCAAAATGGCATTCTGGAATCTGCGTATTTGCTGGCTTCGTTTCGTCTTTTCATGCGTTCACAGGGATCCCGCATCTTGACTGAAGGGGTGCTTCTTTTGTCATGTGCAAGTTGAATGTTTCTCGGGGGTTTTGTACCCTCACAGCCACCCTATTCGCTGGTAATTTGCCATCACCATCATTGTCATCGTTGTGCTGTCTCATGAACATTTGTTGATTTTCTCTTGTCTTTCATCGTCATACCTCTCTTCATCTTTATCGTCTTCCTCATGCCAGAAGCTTCATGTTCACTGCAGTCCGCATACCCACCTGCTGCTTCAGCATCAGCTTGTCCATCTTATGCGTCAGCACCACCATCACCCGTAATTCGCCATCACCGCCCCGCAGGCCCAGCCCTTGAGTCTTTCAGCCCTAAATCCCAAAAACCCTGGAGCCCTGAAGGCTACTATTGCGGCCACTATGCCCCGAATATAGGGGCCTAAATAATTACCTATACGGTTCCTTGTTATAGTCATAGCCATAGCATAATATACCCTAACACCCTGTTCTGATTATATTCAGGCCCCTACAGTGCCCCCTCGCGCCCCAGAACTCCAGCGCTGGAAAGCAAGCCGCCGCGGCGCCCATGGGGATGATGGGAGTCAGAGCCCTGGCCTTCGAGGTTTTCTAGCGGTGCCAACAAAAAAGCTGCCTGGTGAGATGTTATTGTAAATTTTGGGGTAAATTTTGGGGTTTATAGGGTTTAGGGTAGAGGGTTTAGGGTTTGTAGGGGCTCCAACTCCGGGCGAAGTGGAAAGCCGTTGCACAAAGGGTTTGTAGGGGCCCTGGGACAGCCCGAAGCATGCGATCTGAAACGCAAGATCCCTGCGCCCTTAGCCGTAACCTACAAACCCTAGAGGCAAAAACCTTAAACTCTACTAGAGGCTTCGTAGACCCGGGTAGTGGAACTTAGGGTGGACCCTAAACCCTAAACCCTAAACCCTAAACCCTAAACCCTAAACCCTACACCTCAACAGTCTGGGAGAACCTGCGCCCAAAGGCTCCATGCCCTGCTTGCAACTAGGATGCGCAGCGCTTCCGACTATTCGGCATTCTGAGAGCGGCAGGGCTACGCAACAATTAGCAAGAATTTACGCGAACCATGATTGTCCTCCTTTAAAAACCATCAAAAAAGCCCCATGGAGTCCTAATGAGACAGACCCCTTGAAGCATCTTAAACCACTACAGAAGAACCCTATAGACCCTAAAGGCCCTAAACCCTGAACCCTACACCCTGCACCCTAAACCCGAAGCCCTACACCCTAAGAGCCATTTTTGAGGCTCCTCCTCCGCCTGGGCCGCCCCTGCCGGGCGATGTTTGGATGCCGCAGGCACTTGAACGTATCGGCTAAGCATATTCTAGAGTTATATACTACATGGTACGCAAGTATGACATATGCATGCTCATAAATCCATATCTTTCTTATCAGTTCTACCGGCATGAATTCTCTTGACCTCTTCTAAATGGCGAGAATTCTGTTTGGGGGCTTTTGTTGGGCAGACCACGGTAGCTACTGTTGGACTTCGGAACCGCCCGCTCCCCCCGAAGTAGCGCCGTGTCACTTCGCTTTGCGAAATTTCCCCACCGCGGTTTAGGGTTTGGGGTATAGGATTTGGAGTTTAGGGTTTAGGGGTGAGGGTTTTGGCGAAGTACGAAGCCTGTTGCAAAAAAAGGGGTGAGGGTTTAGGGTTCAGGGTTTAGAGAGCGAGGGTTTGGGGTTTAGAAGCCCAAAGCTTCTGAAGTCCTGAATGATACTAGGCCCCCCCCGAACCGTACCGCAAGCGAAGACCCTAAACCCGATGCCCAAAACCCTTAACGTTTAGCCCCAGACAGCTGGCCCGGGGAAGCCGCTTGCAGAGGCTTGATGTCAACCCCTACATCCAAATCCTAGTTTAAAGATAGCAAAGGCATGAACTCACCAGAACTCCATCTCCTAAGTCCCAGGCAGCAAATGCTGGGCCCTGGACCTCCCAACAGCACCGCAACCAACACCTGAGCACAACAGCACCCAAAGTTCAAGCTCTAAGCCCTAAACCCTAAACCCTAAACCCTAAACCCTATAAACCCTGAACCGCCAAGAAAGGCCTGAAGTGAGCCGGGCTGTGTTACCTGCTGATCTAGAGCTGGACTTTGCTCGGCCCTAGCACCGGGTTTTCAATCTGGCGCTGGGGGCCTTAGGACGGGGCTTCTCTTCGTAGGTTCTGCCTTTGTCACTAGACATGTCATGGCATTTCTAGGGCTTTGGGGGCTTTGATGCTTTGCCGAGGGCTTCTAGAATTTCAATCCTGGGCTTCTGCTGCAGTGCAAGCATCCGCGCCCAAGCCCGAGACTTCCCCAGCCCAAACCTGTCGTTCAGCAGCAAATCCAAAGGCGGACGGGCTTTCCTTCTTTAGGGTTTAGGGTTTAGGGTTGATTCGTTCTTCCATGACTAACTGGCACTATTGGGTCGATAGCCATACCGCAGTGCCCTCCCTTTTCCGCAGTCTTCGTAGTCTTGGGTTATCAGAGGTTTCAAGCGAGAAGCCCTAGTACTAGAGAAAGTATCCTTTAGCCTTTTTGGGGTACTATAATCCCTATATAGTCCCAATATGCTCCCAATGGTTAACCTTTAGTTCCCCAGGATACTCGACAAGTAGGGAAAATTCGATTCCACTCAAGCCCTGAAGCTTAGAACTGAGCCTGGCCGAGCGCCTTGGTCCAGCCATGCAAAGAGTGCAAGCATTCTTTTATGGAGGGAAGACGAGGCGGGGCCTTTACGGCAACCACCCAATCCCCAAACCCCAAAACCCAGAGCTCGACAGCCAAATCCTCGTGTTTTGCGGGGTTGGGGTCTAGGGTTGGGTAAGCTTAGGTATGAGGGTTGAGTTCACGGCACGCGTTTAGTGCAAAAGGGTCGGGGCACTTGCGTGTTCATTGCACTGTACACAGCGACATAGCCGGGCATAGCATGTTACGAAGTAGTGTGATTTGGACACATATCACCAACCATGTTATTGACGAGCCTAAAACCCCACGACTTGATGGCTTCAGAACCTGAAAGCCCCAAACCCCAAGCTCCTAGACTAGACCCCCGAACAACTCGAGTCGACACGCGCGACTCGCACTCTGACCCAGGACCATGACTGAATCAAAATAGGCTAGACGCTCTGACACCTTCTGCCAGCGCAGATATGGGGACCCCAGCAACCGAACCATGGAGACCACCAAGAACCCTAAACCCTAAGCTCTAAACCCCACACCCTCAGCAAGAGACCACCAGGGAGACCAAAAGGTACAGGGAGAGCCCTGGCCATCAGGAGAGGAGACCATGGGGATCCCAGGATCAGAGGGGAAGCATGTAATATAGGGGCCTAAGTAATTAGGGTTTAGGGTTTGGGGTTTAGGGTTTAGGGTTTAGGGTTACCAGTACTGTTGTGGGGGTTGCTGGATATGATTTAATTATGGTATAACACACCCCGAGACCCTCAGTCCCCCACATTACTGGCGGGATTCCGAGATCTTAACCCCCCAAGCCCTAAACCCTCACATAACCCTCACCACAGCGTAGTTGGTGGACTCTATACTCCCAACGTAGGAACCCCACGGCGTGTAGCTTGCTGTTCGGGGAGGTGCCTAAACGCCAAAATCTTGCGATGAAGGATAAATGTAGAATAGTGCTGGTTTAACGCATGCTGCCTACTATTGTCTTCATAGTGCAGCACCGCCTAAACCCAAACCGAATGATGCATGCCATTGTAGCCTACGCTTGATTCAGCACCCGAAACAGCACGATCCATATTAAAAGAACCACCAGAAGGCTGCTAAGGCCCGTATAGATCCTTTTTAACCCCCTGAGGCAACCGCTACAGCCCTAAACCCTAAACCCCAAACCCCAAACCCTCAACCCTAAACCCAGAACTCTATCATGCTGTGATAGGGAACGGGGTTCGGCACCCGGCGCTTCCCTCGCATCGAGTTTTGATGCGTTGCCTCGTCTGCGGCCTGCTTCCATCGCTCTCCCTTTCTGGGGGTATCGTGTTTTTTAGCTCTTCGGGCTTGGGTTTTCGGTTTAAAGTTTCGGATGCAAAAATTCAGATTTTACGGTTTCGGACCTTCGGATGTCGAACTGTTTCACGGTCAAGGTTTTAGGATCTGTTTGATGTTTGCGGCATATTCTTGTTTTGGCATCAGTTCTGGGTTCGGATCCGAGCAGTGCCCTTCTAGTACCGGGGTCGTACTTAAACCCTGAATTCCATAGGCCGCCAAGCGCTCAAAGCCAACCCTAAACCCTAAACCATCAACCCTAAACCCCAAACCCTAAACCTTAGTCCGGGGCACAGGGCCTCATGGCCAAAGCCGTCTCGGCTAGAACCGAGCCCTGGGATCCACTAAAAATATTAAACCCTAAATCCCGAACCCTAAGCCCTACCTGTAACCGAAAAGACCTACCATTTTCGGGTTCCTTATTATGGTTTCTACATATAGTTCCTTAGAAAGGTAGGTCTTTTCGGTTGCAGGTAATCCCCAGCAGAGGTAAGGAGGGATGGGTTGGGTTCAGGGCTTCGGGAGTTAACTCCTCGGGCTTTGGAGGGGATGGTGCAGGGTTTAGTAGAGTTTGGGTTCAGGCAGTGCAGGGTTTAGGGAGTTCTAGGTTACCTAACGGACTTTGATTTTGAAGTTTGGAGTGGCGGGCGAGCTCCAATCAATCAAGCCTGTGTAGAAAAACAGGGTGAAGGTTCACGAGCAAAATCCCATCAAGCACCTGCATTCCAAAGTACTTCACATGAGCACGGAGATCGCGAAGGAAGCTGTGGTGAGTCGTGAAACTTTTAAGTAGTCTGTGTAAGAGTGTAAGACCTGAGATTATATGAAGTCTTGAACGAGTGCAAATGGGTGCCCCGTAAGGCCCTAAAGCCCTCAACCCGAAACCCCTGCACCCTAAACCCTGAAAGCTCAGTCCGCGCGTGGGAGAATGCGGCAAGGAGCGCTGACGCCGCAGATGCGTTGTTCATGCTCTCACGCAGCACCTGTGCAGTTGCTAAGCGCACAGAAGCGGCGTCAAGGGAGGAGGGCGCGTTGAGCGTAGAGGTTCAATTCATGTGCAACCTGAACCCTAAATGCCAAACACCAACTAGGAAGACTCCACGCTACTTCGAAACAGCTCCCTCTTCCCGTTTTATGTCATGAAGCCAGCTCACTTGCAGAGAAACTGGGTTGAACCCTGAGACTCAAACCCCCTGCGCCCTAAACCCTAACCCCTATACCCACAACCGCCAAAAACCTCAAACCATGAACTCGGAGCAACAAGGAACAGTACTGTAAATAATGTTGGTAAGAGTATTTCTTATAGCGGTTAGCTGAGAGGAGCTCCTTGTATACTTGTAAGAGCATCTTTCCAGTGGCTCGAACGTGCCAACCTCGCCAAACCTAATGTCCCAAGTCTGAACCCCACCTGCCACAGCATCTCGATCAAACAGCCTTAGACGCAGCGTGTACGTCCAGCGGTCCGTTCAAAATGTCATTTTCCGAGCTTTAAGAAAACTCAGACCTCAACTGCCTTAAAAAGATACGCACCACTCTAACAGCAGAAACCCCGAAGGTTGAGAGTTTAGGGTTTGGTGGGTTAGGCTTCAGGGTCTTGGGGTCTGGGGGTTTTGGGGTGTAGGATTCCCCTAAACCCCTAAACCCTGACGCCCTAACCCCTAGACCCTGAACCCTGAAAATAGGTTTCAATGTTTTGAAGGCTACACCCTGCCGACACTCGAAAGCCTAAGTGCCTCGAAGCCTATACACCCTAAACCCTAAACCCTAAACCCTAATCTCGAATGTATGAGAGTGTGTTCGGCGAGCTTGACCCGATGCGGCTGCGAAAAGAGCCAAGCAAAGTCCTGGAAGCCCATGTTTAGGGGTTTAGGGTTTAGGGTTTAGGGCATACATTTGATCCCCTAAACCCTTATATACGCCCTGAATCCTAAAGCCCCAAACCCTTGAAGTACTGTATCTGGACCTCGCCACGACCGGCACTCACCTTGACACCTCAAGCCCTGCAGACTCGGCCCCAGACTCATAATTCCAAACCAAGCCTCACACGCAATAGAGTGAAGACGGTTCGTGTACTTATTGCTATCATTGATATTCTTCTTCCTATATCTGTATAAGCGTTAAGACCTATGTTTTTGATTCTGACTTTCTATGAATAGGTTAATGGTGTACTGCATGCAATGATTTTGTACTTAATATGAGAATGATAAAGCTTTTTTGCTTGAATTGGTCGTCGTTATCGTAGTCATTATCGTAGTCATGGTATGCATAGTGCGAGTAGTGTAAGTAGTCTTCGTGCATCTGTCGCTCTAGCGGTTTCTCTGGTATCGGTAATGAGATGTCTTAGTTGCAGAAGAGTAGGCATTTCCCCAACTCCTACACCCCTACACCCGTAAACCCCTAAACCTCTAAACCCCTAAACTCCTACACTCAACGACAGTCCGATTCTCTTCGGAGCTTTCTCCCTGGTAACAAACGGATTTAATCGGATCCGGAAAAATTGCCCATACTTTTCCTTTGGGTTGCTGGATGTAGTTATCATATACATACCCCAAACCCCGCTTGAAAATTCTTCGGTTTCCTACACCCTAAACCCCAAGCCCGTAACCCTCGGCTGGCTCTGCAATAAACCTTCCACCCACGAACATTTCTGCCGCAGCCTCTTCAGGATCTCGAACCTCTGAATTCAGGGGCTTTGAGCGGTTTAGGGTGTACCCGTAGCCGGAAAGATCTACCTTCTTTAGGGTCCCGTATTATGGTTTCTATGTCTAGTTCCTTTCAAAGGTAGGTCTTTTCGGTTGCAGGTAGGGTGTAGGGCTTAGGGGCTTAGGGTTTGATGGGGTTTACGGTTTAGCCCAATTTCAGCTCCCAGTCGTCGATTTTTGCGATTTGTTGCTTCGAGGCTGCATGCTTGCAATCCTACCGAGACATACCGAATCATACCAAAATCGAATATGATACTGCCAGACGATGATATGGCAGCTCAACCTTCACAAAGCAGTGCATGTCACTGTAGTTTTATTCCTCTCCGCCTTTGTAGGGAGTCGATTTCGTTTCTTCACGGCGCTCCGCGAGGTTCACGAGTTGCAGCGATGTGATGGTCAGGGTTTCGGGGTTCTGGGGGGGGTTGAGGGTTGAGTGAGGCCGTGTTACGGATTCGGTTGTCGGGTTGTTGGAAAAGACGACATTACGATGAGTAAAGCGGGGAGGTGCTGTTGCTGCTATGGCTTCCGTTGCTACGCATTTGCTAAGGAAGGATGCTTCATTGCGACTACAGGGACTCGAGCCACAGGGAATGGTCCTGATTGTCGTGATGATGATGCTGATGGTGGGGCGACGGCGGCTACTACCACTGCTTTTACCAGTGCGGCTTTTGTTCTTGTTGCGACTGCCTTCTGTTGTCAATGGCCACCGATCATTGGTAGTGTCATTGGCTTTGTCCTTGCAAGTTGATGAGTCTTGTTCGTTTCTGTTTGATGCTCGTATTCCCGTGGCTCATGACTTGTGAGTGCTACACGTCGCTCCTACTGCTGCTGCTACTCCTGCCGGGACTGCTTCCAGCAGCGGCTGCTGCGACTGCTGCTGCTTCTACCTACTACTGCTGCTGTTTCTGCTGCGACTGCTGCAACTACTACGACGACGACGACTACTACTACAACTACAACTACAACAACTACAACTACAACTACAACAACAACAACAACAACAACTACTACTACTACTACTACTACTACTACCACTACCACTACTACTACTACAACAACAACTACGACTACTACTACTACTACTACTACTACGACTACTACTACTACTACGACTACTACGACTACTACGACTTACGACCACTACTTTACTACAACTACTAGCTACCGCTGCCGCCACCGCTACCACGACCACAACCGCCGAAATCCTAAACCGCCTGAATCCGAAGCCTCCCTAAACCGTAAACCCTAAACCCTAAACCCTAAACCCTAAGCCCTAAACCCTAAAACCCGAAAGCCCTAAACCGTGGTGGGGATTTTGGAGTTCGACTGCGGCTGCTGCCTGCATGGGACTACCCTAAATCCTCAGCGCTCCTCAACTCTCACAGCTGAGCCCACGACCTGACAGTCTACCCTCTTATACACTTTAGGGTTCAGGGTTTAGGGTTTAGGATTTAGGGTTTAGGGTTTAGGGTTTAGGGTTTAGGATTTAGGGTTTAGGGTTTAGGGTTTAGGGTTCAAAAAGAGCCCTGACAGAGACCTCTAAGCGCAGATTGCTCTCCCAAGGTGGCTTTGGGGCCATGTCCTTCTGGTGCTCGGACTGTGGCGCGAGCCTGGCACCCAGAGAGTTGTGTTAAGAAGGCCCTCTAAGAGGTGCCTCGAAGGTTCCATGAACAATTTCTGTAACGGTTTTTAAAAGTGCCGGGTGTTCAGAGGGTTTAGGCTCAATTTCAAGGTTTTAGGCAAACCCTAAACCCTGAACCCTAAACCCCTTGTTCGAGAGTGAGTGCTGAAACCCTAAACCGTGTGCATTATGCCTTGGGGCTCGTAGGCCTCAGGGCTTAGGCCTTGGGTCTGGGCGAAGGTTTGAAGACCCAGACCGTCTGAGTCTTCGCGATGGTCTCTATTTAGTATAGCAATTAAGAGGTATACTAGGTATACCCAAATTTGAGTAGGATCCCTACTATGACTTAAACTATATTCCTGAATTAAGCGCAATGCTCTTCGCAATCGTCATAGTACGCAGATTCAGCCTGGGATCCAAAAGTTTGAGGCCTTAATGCCTAATATCAAAGCCCGAGTACCAACATGATTCTTTAGGGTTCCATGATAATAGTATCAAAAAAAGAACAAATAAAAACAATTGCGTGACTTTGCAGTGCGGAAGTGGAGTGAAGCGAAGTATGTGTGTAAGATATACGTATACATATGTATAATATGTGTGTATATATATACATACATATTATATATATGTATATACACACATGTATAGACACATACATCGTGATATGCTACAACAAACATGTCCCACACAAGCCCCCCTGACGATTGCGAGGCCGTATACTACCCCATCAAGCACCCAAAGGTTCGGCTTTGGGCTGGAGAGTTTAGAGAGTAATGCAGAGGTTCGAAGAATCAGGCATAAACCAAAAAATACATGTAGACCTGCATGCCTACCCTTGTGGTGCCGATATGCATCTACTACATTATGCACTCAAAATCTTGTTCTTAGCTCTACATCCTAATCCCAAACCTGCCAGATTTCCGAGCTTTGCGGGGGCTTGCGCTTAAAGTCTTCAGCCTTACAGGCTTGCAACCCTCGGCAGTAGTCTTAAACTTCGGAGCTTCCAACCCGCAGCTCTAAGACTCACAAAACCCGTACAGTCCATCAAGTCGACACCAAGACGCACAAAACCGCAATCCCGACCTCGCAAACCTGACATCCTCCAGAAACCCTAAACCCAGAAATTCCCTTCGAGGCCCTTCGGACGATGAGGAGGAGGAGGACGAGGGGGAGGAAGCAGGGAAGCCCGGGCGCTGGGCTGTAGAGTGACTGCTGTTCATTTTTTCAGTTCCTAGGGTTCGGTGTGGAGCTTGCGGCAGTAGCAGCAGCAGGAGAGGCAGCAGCAGCAGAAGTAGCAGAAGAACAGAAGCAGCGGTGTCCGCTTGCCAGCAAGCACGAGAAGTAGCGGTGGAAGTAGTAGCAGCAGCAAGATCAGCACTGTAGGATTCTTCGTCATGACCCGTGTCGTTGCAGTGTCTGTCGGGGTCACAGGCACAGCAATACAGAATCATGGTATTCATCTCAACAGCAGAAGAAGCTATGATGTACAGTTGGTTGGGTCGTAGTCCTGATGGTAGCCGTTGGCGTGCTAATCAGAGCAGTAGTGGCAGAGCTATTGGAAGGAACAGCAACTGGAAGACCGACTACACGAACGTAGCCCCTAAACAACAAACCATAAATCCTAATCTCTGAACCCTAAACCCTAAACTGGCCCTAAACCCTAAAGGCAATTTCAGGAAACAGATTTCTGGCCTCATCCCGAAGAGCTTTGACATTAGCGACGCCTCCGCTATCAGAATTGTTATTGCTATTGCTACGGACATGACCACTACTATGATTACGACTGTGAATCTTATTGCTGTTTTGCTGTTATTGTCAAAGTCCTTATCGCGTACAACATTTTTTTTTGCCATTGTTATTGCTAGTGTTGCTACCAGTATTGAGGTGGTGCTTAGCGTCTACGATGTGTCGCACAGTGAGAAGATCCATCTGGTGCCATCCCCGGCTGGGAAGTTGGCGGTCCAGGGGTCCAGGCTTTCGGTGTAGGGTTGAGGGTTCAGGGCTGAGGGTTTCAGGGGTTTAAACCCTAAACCCTAAACCCTAAGCCTGGGTTCAAAAAAAGGGTTCAGGGCAAGAGGTTTAGGGTCTGGATTCTGGATTTGGTTTTGGGCCAGGCTTTAGATGAGTTGGGGAATCTACGGGGCCCCTCTATGCCAAGTATACACTAAACTACATCATGCATTATGTTTCACCGGCACGACCATAATTTTGTGCAGCATGCGACAGGGACACTCAAGACCGCTGAGAGACCTCGGGTTGAGAAACATCGCGGCTTAAGTTCGGGCTTAAGCGGCCACCCCAAGCCCTAAACCCCCCCCATTCCCCGGAAGAAGGCGAAGGCGAATGTCGGTGAACCCTCAGCCCAAAACCCAAAGCTCTCCTCCAGAAACCGTATTGCTACTAATATCCTCCGATAGGCACTAGATAAGCCGACGAATTATGAGAAACAGCCCTTTCACCTGCTTTCGTCCACCCTAAACCTTAACCCCCAAGACCCTAAAGCCTCAAGACAGAAATAAATAGGACCCTAAACCCTAAACCCTAAACCCTAAGCCTTAAACCCTAAGCCTTAAACCCTAAACCCTAAACCCAAAACCTTAAGCCCTAAACACGGCCGAGTCATCCACTGCAAGCCAGGCCTGGCCCAGCTACCCCCGCCCTTTCGCATTCACCCTCAAGGGACTAAAGGAGGGGCCCTTAAAGGGACCCTTGGGGTTACATAGGGGGCTTTGTGAGACTATATAAGGGGTATATAAGGGTTATATGGTTGTATAGGGGCTTTTATGAGAATGTCTAAGGGGTGTACAAGGGTTATCATAGGGTATTTGGATTAGGGGTCCCTTCTAGGTGTCCCTCCTATTGTCCCTTAACGCCCACTTGAAATCCCGAAGCCTTTGCGTGATCACGGGGAGACGCGTAGTTTTTCCGAGGTCCTAATCTGAGTAGTCTCTTGTCTTCTGGAACTTCGGGGTCGGGGAAGACAAAAAGCCCTGGGCTCTTAGGTTCGTCACCTTACCCATAGGCCCCATAGTAGTTCCTTTTTGTGGCTTGTATTTAGGATCCTACTAGGTAATCCCAAAAAGGAACTATTATGGGGCCTGTGGGTAAGTAGGCACTTGGTGTATGTCCTTCCCGGTTGCCAGTCACTTTCAACTCCTAGGTTTCACCCGATCCAAGGCCACCTGCCTCGCCTGGATCATCCGAGTGTGAGCCCCGAAACCCTGAACCCTAAACCCTTAATCCCTAAACCCTTAACTCCTAAACCCTAAAACCCTAAACCCTCAACCCTCAACCCTAAACCCTAAACCCCTAAACCCTAAACCCCTAAGCCCCCAAACCCCTGAACCCCTAAACCCCGAAGCAGGCGAACGATGTGTTGCACAAGCTGGGAACTGGTATCTTCCATGCGGCAGTACAGGCGCCTGGGCTTTGCGAGGGGCTTTAGGGGGTTTCGGGTTCCAGGCGTCGGGTCGAGTCGAGGGGTGCAGGGTTGAGGTTTTAGGGTTTAGGGTTGAGGGTTGAGGGTTTAAGGCTTTTTGAAGGGATCTTCATGGGTTCCAGCGTGGCCTCTGTAGGGCTTCGTACGGATTTTGATGTCGCTTTTTGTGGGTTTCTTCTGGCGCCCTTTTGGGCATCGGTGCTAGCAGCTAGCAAGATGCGAGGAACCCATATCTTAATTTTTTCGCAGCGCTTACTATCGTAACCCGAAAGCCCCAAACCCTGAATCGTTTGCTAGTCATGATGCCCCTAAAACCTGAACCTTAAACCCGA
>CAJNDV010016469.1:29215-47980 GCA_905221635.1 Symbiodinium sp. CCMP2456 | reverse complement strand
GTTTCTTAATCAGTTTCCTACATTATCCTGCTTGAAGGTTTTTTTGGCGCTTAGCTTTCCTGACAAACCTGAGTTTTGAACACCGAGCGTCACTGGACTTGCTGAGGTGCTTGTTGCGTTGCCAGAATCTGCCGGATTGAGAAAGCCACATGCGTGCATTCAATACCTCCGATCTCGTTCTGCTGGGCGGGCTGGTTCGAGCCGTGTTTCGAAACCTTCTTCCAGGCGGCTTCCAGGAAGCCGCATCTCAAGTAATGCAGTCTTCGCGGCCTTCACCCTCTTAGAGACTTTCATCCTCTAAGACCTACGTACATTAAACCCCAAGCCGCGGCAGCTTGTCAGGGCACTGGGCAGTTGTCATCCCATCATAAATCGAATCGTGGCCGTGCTTTTCAACCCGTAAACTTCATCTTACCGGTTTAGCTCCGTAGCGCGACTCTAGTTTGTCCCAAGTGCCACTGAATCCTAAACATTAAACTAAGTCTCCCAGCAGTGCCCATTTTGCTCTTTTTTTGGGGGGTCTCCTTATTAAGACTGAACAGTACCCTTTAGAAAAAAAGGGCTGCTGGGGAACCAACCAAACCAAACCCAACACGTTTGCAGGCCCAACTCTAAACCCAAAAACCCCTAAACCCTAAACCCTCAGCCCTAAACCCTAAACCCCAAAACCCCTAAACCCTAAACCCTAAACCCTAAACCCTCAACCCTAAACCCAAAACCCAAAAACCCCTTTCCTCTTTCCCCTAAACCCTAAACCTCGAGTTGGAAACCCGGGGTTCTTGGGTCTAACTCGTTTCGGCTGGGAGAAGTAGGAACCAACATCCACATGGGTAGTTCTCTAGATTAGGGTCCCTTTAGGGTCCTTTTTTAAAACTGTGCCGGATAAGGGATCCTAAATTAGACTAGCCACAGAGTGGGGTTTAGGATTTGGGGTTTAGGTTGCGAGTCTGCTATATGGCAGCCTCCTGACAAACCTCACAGCAAGCGTGTTTGTAGGGTTACGGCTAGGGTTTAGGGTAAGTAGAGCCCTGATTCGCGCCGTTTTTTTTCTGCAGGTTTTGAGTTTAGGGGTTTATGGTGGACTCAGTAGCAAAAAGGCTCTAGGGGTTTAGCTTCAGGGACGAATGAGTTGTTATTGGGATGGCCGATCCTGTGCTCATTCAGAGATTGTGGGGTCGGGGGAAGGGAAATACTTCAGGGTTTGCCTGGTTCCAGCTTCATAGTTTTAACGCTTTGGGTGTAGGGTTACGGACTTTTGTGCGTGGGGCTTGGTTCCACGGGCTCTCGCACTTACAAGTAGGAATTGAAGGTCGGGGTTTTCTGAGCCAGGCTGCCCGGACTAATCAGAGCTTTCTATAGCAGGGAACTTCGCCAGGGCACGTGCACTTCAACGCCCCCCCCAGCCTAAGCTCCTCCCTTCCCCTTCACCCGGGGCCGGAAACACTTGACCTTGAAAGTGAGCTTCAGACAAACCCCATATCCACATCCATCAACAAAGTAAGATCTTAATGTAGCAGGTGTAGTTAGTAGTAACAACATTCGCTTTCAGCACGTACCACGATTACGACGCTACCATAATGTACCCTCAAACCCTACTCTCGCTATAAAGGCCGCTCCAGCGTAAATAGTGCAGGTAAAGCAAAGCAAACTTCCACAAACCCGAGCACAGCGGGGCTTCTTCTATTCTCCAAGGTGTTAAGGTTCGCGTTCAGGTTTTCATTTTTTCTGCTTCGTATAAGTTCGAATCGGACCCCCGAAACCCGAAATACTCGAAATACTGAAACCCGAAACCCTGGAACCCGAAACCAGAAGCTCCAAAGCGACATCCTGAACCCAAAACAGGCATCGTCTACATCAAGAACGTTGGCACGGCCCCCTCCGTCCTGGCCGCGGCGAAGGCATTGTGATCGCTTTCTGTGTCAACGCTTTCAGAGTGTGGGCTTGTTTGGGGTTTAGTTTTCGGCTCCTATGGTATCTGGTTGCACTACTATCTACACATACAGCTACCCCCACCACAGCAATGACAAGTACTACTGTTGATGGACAAAATTCTGCATGACCCAATTATAGTATAGTACCATAGATCCCATAGTTTAGAACTATAAGGTCATGCAGGATTTTGTCCATCAACCGTAGTAGTACCACTGATACCATCGTGCTGCAATTGCCGCGGCGGCTCCAGTTCAACGGCCTTTCGGCTCTCCATGCACTCCAAAGCCTTTTGACCAATCGAAGTTCCCCACCTTCGTGAAAATGTAGTAGGCTAGACCCTAAACCCTAAGCCCCTAAGCCTCTAAACCATAGTAGGTGCTCTGATCAAGGGATCCTTTCTCAAGGGATAGGCTCGTCTTCGGCCAAACCTGCAGCAACACGGTGGCAGCTGGCACCACCACCACCACCACCACCACGACGACGACGACGACTACTACTACTACCACTACTACTACTACTAGTAACTACTACTGCTAGCTACTACTGCTCCTACTAGTACTAGTATTAGGACTAGTTACTGTACTAGTACTAGTACGACGACGACTACGACTATACCACTAGAGCTGTTTAGGGTTTTGGCAACCCTAAACCGTAAACAGTATCGTGGTGGACCTTGCCAGGCTTGTCCGAGTGTGAGTGTCAAAAAAACCCTAAACCCTAAACCCTAGCGCAAGAGCCTACAGATGCCGAAGCTTTCTCATTCATCGGTTTGCGGGCGAGGGACCCTAGCACGCAGTCATGGCTGAATCAGGATTCCCGGTTTTGCAAAGCCTGAACCCTAAAAGCCTTGCACCCTGAACCCTGGATCCTCAGAGATGATCAGCTCGCCACGGTTTAGGGTTTAGGGTTTAGGGTTTAGGGTTTAGGGTTTAGGGCTCTCTCTTTGTTTTTCTTTTCGTGCTTCCTTACCCAAACCTGGTCTCAGATCACCCTAACCCAATAAACCCTCAAGCCCGCGCCCTGAAGCCTTAAACCTCAAAGCTACATGCCCTTAGCCCTCAAACGGTTTAGGGTTTAGGGTTTTAGGGTTTTAGGGCTTAGGGTTTAGGGTTCTTCATAGCCGAAAGCCTACATGCGAGAGCTGCACATCCAGGCTGGGGAAGTGGAGGTGGAGATTCTGAACATCCTTCAACGTGGGAAGGAGCTTCGACAGGCGGGTGACAAGTAGGTGCCACATGCAGCATCACATGCACATACATATGTCTATTTCCATTTCTATGCTTTCAGAGGTGTATGCAGCTTAATTAGGGCATGCATGGGTTTTTGGCAGCGTGCACTCGAGTTGGACTCAGCCCACCCGGCGCAGAAATCTGCCCAGCGCCACGATGTCAGGCCACGAACTGTAGTGCCCAAAGTCCAAGTGGGGCTCACAAAACGGAAACTTTACCGCATGATCAATGACGGCACTCATATCTGCTTCGTGAACCACCACGAAAGCCGCAGAAGACGTGAGAAACCGAACCGAAGCACCCTCCTGCCCTTGTGAACGACAAAAGAGTCGGCAGGCGTTTCTGGGAGATGTTTCAGTGCTCTTTGACGTTTGCCTTTCTCCTCCAACGCCAAGCCCAACTCAGTCAAATTGGCAGTCGAAGCCTCAATGACAGCGGGCTGGATGTTGTAATCCGACGAGACATCGCAATCCTCAGGCCGCTTGCGGTAAAGATCACGCGCTGCTGATCAAGGCAGTAACCCGCATCTTCATGAATCTTTGAAGCGACGTCGCCTCCGGCGTTGGTACACTTCACGTGCAGTGCCATGTCCCGGTTATGATCACCCCCGCAGCAAATTTGCCGTCCGCTCGAGCTTGTCTCAAACACAGGCGCCTTTACCAGATTTGCGAAACACTGCTTCTCCAGGAACCCTGACTCCCACTAAGAGCACCCTGACCTCGCACGAAGAGGCTCCCATTGTCCAGCGCTTCCCGATGCCGATCTCATCGTGCCACTCCTATTGTTCTGGTGTACATCACTTGCTACCGTGTGGACGGTCCCATTGCATGGTGCACTTCCTGCAAAGCTATCGCCATGCAGTTCCTTGGCACCTGTAGAACGAGGCTCTCCAGCAGCAATTTCCTTAACAATCATCTCCGCATAATGCCGTACCTCACGTTTGCGATCCGACAAGCTGATGCCCAGACAGCGCCTTAGCATCTCCCGCAGCGCTTTCAAAGAAGTGAAGCGCAAGTCCTCAAGGCCTGTAATCACCTCCGAAATGAGCGCTTGCAGATCCAGCTGGCTCATGGCGACCCTAACGGTCTGGGGCTCTTAGCTATAAGCCTTCCCGTTTCGCCTACGCGGGCACTCGATCCAGAACCCTACATCTACATCTACTATATATATATATATATACACACACACACACACATATATATATATATATATATGTATACGGTACATGCATATGAATACGGCTTGAAGTAGCAGATATACCAGTACATGTTCACTCAACAACAAACTGTTCATGTAGTCGTAGGTCCGGTTGCGAACATGAACACACATGGGCGAGGACATAAGTAAGTGTGTGTTTGTGATGTCTGTCTGTCTGCCTGTGTTTCTGTGTGATTGTTTGTATGCGTTTATGTGTGTCTGTCTGTATGCATGTATGCTTGCATGTATGTATGTAGTGTGATATAATGTTAAGTTATGTATGCAAAGTAGGCAATGTGTGTATGTATGTATGAATGTGTACTGAATTGTAACGCAATTTATTGTACTGGTTCAATGTAATTTTGTGTAATTTAATGTAATGTATGTACGTACGTATGTATGTATGTACTTATGAACGTATGCTATATACGTATGTATGTATGCATGTAGGCATGCACGTATGTTATGTATGCATGTGTGCATGTGTGCATGTGTGCATGCATGCATGTATGCATGTATGCATGTATGCATGTATGCATGTATGCATGTATCCATGCATGCTTGTAGGCATGCACGTATGTTATGCATGCATGCATGCATGCATGCATGCATGCATGTAACTATGTATGTATGTATGCATGTATGCATGTATGCATGTTTCCATGCATGCATGCATGCATGCATGCATGCATGCATGCATGCATGCATGTAACTATGTATGTATGTATGTAGGTATGTATGTATGTATGTATGTATGTATGTATGTATGTATGTATGGGGAGCTATCTTTTTCATAGAACTCTTGAGTATTTATTGTGCCATGATTCGGGAATGAAGGCCAGTATCATCAGAGACAAGCGCGCGATGTAGCAAAGAGATGTGCGTGAATTATCAAGAACATGCGCGGGAATATCTATCATTCACATGTGCAGGTTTTGTTTAGGGTTTAGGGTGTAGGGCTTAGGGAATCCGTTTCGCGTGTGTGAAAAATCTTTTCCGTCTGCCTGAAAAGCCCCAGGCCTTGCGCATGATGATCCCGACCTGTTCTCGAAAAATTCGGCGCACGTGCTAGACAACGCCGTTCCATGTGTTGAACCATGGCGCCTGAGAAAACCATCACCCTGCGTGTATGTATGTATGCATGCATACATGTATGTATGTATGTATGTATGTATGTATGTATGTATGTATGTAGGTATGTATGTACGCATGTATGTATGTATGTATGCATGTATATGTGCATGTAAGTTTGTAAGTTTGTAAGTATGTATGTATGTAAGTAAGTAAGTATGTATGTATGTACGTATGTCTGTATGTGCGTATGTATGCACCCATGTATCATAGCTGTCTTTTGGAATCCCGGCTGGCTCCCCCGAGATTAATCTGGGCGTCCCAACAGCTTGCATACATACATATATATATATACACACATGTTTACACAGACATGCATACATGCATACATGCAGACATGCATACATATATATACATACATAGACTTATGTGCACATGCATACATCTCTCTCTCTCTCTTTGTCTTTCTGTGCCACTTTCTCTGCAGCATCTAGCTATATTCACCTCGGAGGCAAAGCCCTCGGCGAATTACCACTTCGGGGACTTCACGCGCGGGCTGGTGCAGATCGGCCGGGACCGTGGGACGGAGCAACACCTCTACGAGGGTTTCTATAAGGAAGTCTTAGGGAACATCGGGCTTCTATTTGCAGCACGCTTGCCAGACTTAAGATTTTGATAGATTTTGGCTGTAGTTTGATTCCGGCTCCTTTCTGCGTGGGCTTCGCGGGTTGATGTATTGTGGTTTTGTAATTTGTGTTCTAGTTCTGCAGGAGACAGGGCCTGAACTCCAAACATCTGCAAGCCCCGGCGAGGACGTGCGCCACACCGACCCCAACGACAGGCCACCACGAAGGGATACCATGCCGGGCATACAGGGTGTAGAGTCCGCAGTCCCTCCACACAGCGCATGATTTCGTCCATCAGCAGCCGGATTCCGCAGTAGATTCTATGCTGCGAAGAGAGAGTTTGGAGCTCAGGACGTGGGGTTTGGGCTTGGGGGATGGCAGCATCAGGCACCCCGGTTACTCAGGCTCCGAATACTACTACTACTACTACTACTACTACTACTACTACTACTACGTGAGCCGAGGGAAGCAGCCCACGTAAGCTTCAGAAGGGCTTCAGGTGCCTTTAGATAGGTGCATGAGCCATTAGTATAGGGCTTCGCGGTATCATGTTACAGGCTATTGCGAAAAGGCCGCAATTCCCTAAAAAAGAGAAGGAGGAGGAATCGACAATTTGACAGGCGCCAACCCGACTTTGAGACCTTTAGTCTCAAGGCTAAAGGCCCCTACACCCTTCAACTGGCGTCTTATGAAGGAACTCTAGATATTATGAAATCTTAAAACTTCAGCTGTAAGCCGTAACCGGAAACGCACTTAGACCCGAAACTTTGAAGCCTAAACCCAAAAACCTTAAGCCGAAAACCCGTTTACCCAAAGAGCTTGCAGCCAGGGTGCATCTCCGGGACCTGATGGCGGGAACCAAGGCCGTGATCCTGCGAAAGCAGACGCCGAAGGAGGAGCGCTTGCTAGGGTTTAGGGTTTAGGGTAAACGGGCCGAGGGTGGCAATTTCCCGGAGTCCAGCGGGAAGTACAACAGAAGCATCGAAAGCCCCGCAAATAGCAAGGCTTCTGGACGTATGCAACAGGGCCATACATATCGTCTTCGCGCGTTCGTCTAGCTTTTAAGTACGGGCACCCAGATGTTACAAAGCGGCTTTTGGCATGATCAGAGTGAAGACAAGCTGCAAGACTTCGAGGTCAAATTTTGTGCGGATGTGGAGTAGGACTTCAGTAGGTCATGATGGCGAGTTTGCAACAGAGAAGCGACTTCGCGGGTATTTGCAGCACTTCGTACTCCTTGGTTAGAGCCCTCAATCCGACAGTCGAAGCTTTTATGTTTATTACTATTATTTATTCTTATTTGTTTTTGTGGTGGTGTTTGGGCTTAGAAGTTTGGGTTTAAGGTTTAAGGGTCTCCAGTAGTTGCAAAAACTCGACATTTTGCCTTGTGCGAGTGTGGATTGTCAAGGCATTTGCAGCATTCGTGCATCTCGGTAAGAACGCTTATTCCCGATAATCATCAACATGTCGTCATCAATGTGCCATCAACATGTCCTCATCATTATGTGGTCGTCGTCATCATAATCACAGTAATAATAATCATCATCATCATGATCATCATCGCCACCTTCATCATGTCGGCCTCATCATCTTGTCGGCATCAGCATGTCGTCATCATCATGCCGGCATCGTCATCATCATCACCATCATCATCATCATCACCATCGCAGTCGACACCAGCATGTCGTCATCATCATGTCGTCATCACTATGTTGTCATCAGCATGTCGCCATCATCATCATCGTCATCATCGTCATCATCGCCCTCATCACCGTCATCATCATCATCATCACCATCACCATCATCATGAACATCACCATCTTCATCATCATCTGGTTGTCATCATGAGGTCGTCGTCACCCCTGCCACCCACCCATCGGTTTTCCGGCTCGGATGTATACTTCAGACGGAATTACATGACATCTTATGGACAAGCTCGTTTTTTGTGTTTTGTTAGTGTTTGCACGTGTGTTTTTGCCTGCTGATGTAGTAACATGACCCCCAAACCCCGAGAGGGCCTGCCTAACGATCTTGCCAAAGCCTGGGCACAAGAGTGCCGGAGGAGGAGGCTCACCATAGTTAGAAGAGAGCATCCATGGCCCAACCATGCCGACGTCCATGGTCTAATCCGTGCTGGGAAGAAAGCATCCATCGCCCAAGCATGACGTCCATGGTCTAACTCTGTGCTGAGCAGAGAGCTTCCATGTCCCCAAGCATGATGACGTTCATGGTCTGATCCGTTCTGAAAGGAGGGCATCCATGGCCCAACCATGATGAAGTCCATTGTCTACATGGTTTAAGCCCTTCCGAGAAGTTTAAACCTTCTCGGCAGAAATGCCTGAATGTTCTTGTTTTTAGGCGCACTGGTGGGGTTGAAAGGCATCATTAGACGCTGTGACCAAAATGCTGCACCTCACGTTTGCTGGTGGGGCCATACTTTTCCGCGGGTTCCTTGCCGACCCGCTATGTAGGGACTTAGGGCTGTTCAGCTCTTTTTGGTAGTTTCGGGCCCGGATCGTGCAGTTCAGTTTTTCGGCAAACCGTTTTTTGGGGCGTTCTGCCGATGACGACGACTACTGCTGTACTGCTGCTGCTTCTACTACTCATGCTGCTGCTGCCACTGCTACGACGACGACAACGATTATGCTTACTGTGGCTACGATTGCGACGACTGCTGTCACCATTCTGCCGACCACTCCCCTGAGCCTGGAGCCCTCAAGCCGAAAAACCGGGACTGTGAGCCTCAGACCCCGAAGCCGCAAATCTGCGCAGGAATCGATCCTCATGTTGCCGTGAAGCGGTGCTGCTGCGACAGCCTATCCCTAACTGCCACGGCTGCCTACCTGCCCCAACACGAAACCCCTCAACCCAAGGTCAGGGCTCAGGGTTTAGGCCAAGATCCTGAACCCCACAGCCCTAAGGGGCCTTAAATCACGTGTTTTATGAGTGCGACAATCCTACTGCTAGGGAGTTTTATCATCATCTGCTCCGTATTTTCGGGGCATTGTTTGGGTGGCAGATTCGCAGATCCAGCTCATGTTTGTCCTGGAAAGTGCCCACGAAACCTGCAGCCGTTGAACCCTCGACCCTCAGCCCTTAAGCTTTTGCCTCCATGCTCTACCCCACCCCAAACCCTACTGCAAAGCGTTCAATTGCGAGACCTTGCCTCGCTCTTTAGGTTGGAAGGCCTAGCAATAGAATCCAGAAGCTTGCTTCAGGGATCTCAGACACTTGTACTGGGCAGTGCCAAGTGTACATGAGCTGGGGTTACAGCCGTCTATCTGTACTTACCTTACTGGTTCACTCCCTTCGGTACTGTTGCAAATTGCCACAGGACCGATGCCGAACCCCAGCGAACCCCCCCCCAAAATAGCACGAGGATAGACAGCCATGCAAGACCCTAAACCCGAAACCCTAAACCCTAAACCCAACCGGCTCATCCTTTCTAGGAACTGAGGCTAAGGCATGCGCCTCTAGAAGCTTCGGGGTATCCGAAAGCCACCGAACTCCTGCCCCAAGTCCCCGTAAACCCTAAACCCTAAACCCTTCCCCAACCACCGGGGGCCCCAGGTGTTCATTCAAGGCATGCCTTTCTCGGGCTACACGCGCAAGATGCCCCAAGTAGAGACGCCATGTCTGCGTGTCTGTCCGTCTGTCTGTGTGTCTGTGTGTCCTTCTGTCTGTACGTAGGTAGGTACGTAGGTAGGTAGGTAGGTAGGTAGGTAGGTAGGTAGGTAGGTAGGTAGGTAGGTAGGTAGGTATGTATGCATGTATATACGTATTTATATATATACACATCTAAATCCATGATAGCCCGTGTGGGCCCGAATGCACATAGCCCCGGATTTCCCAGCGCCTCATGGGGACGTCGGTTGGACAAGTTTATCTTCTGGGGCTTTTCCTGGTTCCTGAGTTTTAGGGTTTAGGGTTTAGGGTTTAGGGTTTAGGGTTTAGGGTTTAGGGTTTAGGGTTTAGGGTTAGGGTTTAGGGTTTAGGGTTTAGGGTTGAGTCTAGTTACATGACTATGTCGAAAGGAACCCTGAGCCCTTGACCCTAGACCCCACTTGCTTAGGGTTTGGGATAGTACAAAACTGAGCCATAGCCCCAGTTCTATACCCCGCAAGCACCAATTTTTTTGCCCCTAAGCCACCCAAACCCCTTATAGTTCTAAAGCACCCCAAACCCTAAATCCGAAACCCTAAACCACCTCGCCTGGCTTGTCCGAGTTGTGAGAGCGTCAGCCCAAGGCGCTGTATTCAAACCTTGGACCCCTAAACCCCTAAACCCTAAACCCTAAACCCTAACCCCTAAACCCTAAACCCTAAACCCTAAACCCTAAACTTCAAACCCTAGAAGCCTGCTGCTCTCAGGAATGTTGGTTTAGGGGTTTAGGGGTTTAGGGGTTTAGGATTTAGGGTTTAGGGTTCCTTGTAATCGATTGCCACATTCTTACTTTGAGTTGCTGTAGCCCCAAACCCAAGTACCTATCTGCAAGGGGCTTTGGCCTGTTTCGGGTTTTCGGGTTCAGGGGCTGTTGATCTAGTAGGTAGAGCCTTGGATCAGATCTGTTGCTGAGTGAAACAGGCAAGGTCATAGCAATCATATTCGTGGCTTCTTCGGAGACAAGAAGCACTAAATCCTACCCTAAACCCTAAACCCTAAACCCTAAACCCTAAACCCTCAACTGCCGGGGTCACCGAAGCATGACCTTTAGAGCCCATGACGTCGTCTCAGAAGAACACTCAGGGTTTAGGGCTTAGGGTTCAGGGTTTCCTGCAACCCACTCCCTATGTCATCCTATCATTGCACTAATCCGGCAGAACTTGTCTTACCAGTTCTCGGTGGCAACTTTTCCCTGCAAAGCTTCGTTCAAGGGCTCAAAATTGGGTTGGGCAGGGTTTTCGAAACAGCACACAACATAGAACGGTCGGCACACAACATAGAACGGTTGGGGTTCCCTTCGTGGCTCGTGTTCCTTTGTGTTGAGTATCGAGGCATTTCCTGCTATTGCCATACACACCGGGAACTGGCCCGTGCAGCAAATTTGGCAGCGCATTGCCCCAAATGCTGCCACTTGGCTTGGCGTAGCCGATGGATGCTGCGCAGCACAGGTGGGGTTTACCCTGCTTTCAGAAAAAAGCCTTCGACCAAAGCCATAAGGCATTCGGAGCCCGGAATCTGTTGGCCCTTCACCCTTAAATCCGAAACCCGAAACCCGGGAGTGCGACTGCCTGCCTGGACTCGTGTAATCTGTAGCCTCATGGACCAGTTCTCGGGAAGAGTTGCCTTGCCTTCAGCGAGTTGCGAGAGTCGACACCAACCTACCCTGAGCCCTAAACGGTTTAGGGTTTAGTGTTTAGGGAACTCGTGCATGAATCCGTGCCTGCCCAGTGCCAGCGTGGGGGCTCGAAAACCCGAGGTTCTAAGCCCTACACCCCAACCCTAAACCCTGAAGCCATTGACCCAGCTCACTGTACAGATGAATCATAACCTCAGGACCCAAGTGCCCAAACCCTAAACCTTAAACCACCAAAAACCCAAACATCGCCTTGAAGCTTAAATGCAGCGAGGAAGCAGGGCCTTGAACAAAACACCCTAAACCCTCAACCCCCAAACCCCCAAGTGCCCACACCCTAAACCCTAAAGCACAAAAAACAAAATAAGCCCTTCAATGCAGGAAGGCCACAGGGCTGCCAAAAGAAGCCCCAAACCCGAAACCCCCAAACGCCCAAACCCAAAACCCCAAAGCCCCAAACCGAAAATGCAGGGAGAGGGCCTTTACCAAAAAGCCCTAAACCCTAAAACCCCCAAGTGCCCAAAACCGAAAACCTGAGCTGCAAATGCAGGGAGGAACACGGGCCGAAGCAAAAACAACCCGAAACCCTAAACCCCCCAACCCCCCCCCCAGCTCCCGGACCCCAGAATTTCTTTTTCGGCTCGAGCTTATCGCCACTGGGTTGGACGTAGACCCCAACAACCCAAAGTGGCAAGAGCGGCTTGTTTGCCGAACATGTCCGTCGGACGCCCAGGTCTCTTTAGAGATTAGTTATATGGGAGTTTCCGAAAATAAGGGGTACCTTATTTTGGGGTCCTTATAATAAGGATCCTATTATTTAGGGCACCAAATTAGGGTCCCCTATTTTCGGAAACCCCCGGGGAGTTCTCGTTCTTAGCCAGGAAGGAGGCCAAAGAACTACCAACATTATTCCTTCGGCTTCTTTGCTATAGTGATACTGTAATCTAAACTACTTTTGTGTGCCCCAAGCCGAAGCCCTTTTTCCAATCTACAAGGCCCCTATCTTGCGGCTTGAAGTATCATGTCGTCCAACATCGCGATCATGCTGGTCCTGATGGCACAGGTGACTGCGGGGTGATAGTGGTGATGGAGATGGGCAGGCGACTGAAATGTCGATTGCCAGGAGATAACTCCCGCTGTGATGGTGAAGGTGCTGATGGAGGGTGTTTCTATTGCACCGCCATGATGTGGTGAGTTCGACCGATGCATTGTGAGCCCATCCCGAGCTCTATTTCTACTGGTCTTCTTGCTGTTGGCGCTTGCTCCTGATGCTGCTGATGCCTCAGGCCTGAGCTCTAAACTCTAATGCGATAGTCTTGAACGCTGCTTGTCGGAACAATGGATAATTGCACGCCCTTATGTGCCTCATAAAATTATGGTTAGTCATGGTATCGTATGTCAGAAGACCTTGTTCCAATAGTTAGGGCAACTACACTAAGCCCTGCTCCAAGCCGCGTTAACACACAACATCCGCTTCTTAGAGTCCTGCCTTCCCGTGTCCAGGGTAATAGTAGTGTTTAGCATTCCTTCTTCTACTCATTGCACCAACAAATGTCACAAAAAGCCGCGCTATGTTTCAAGCTTTTCAGAGCGGCTCTTTGCCATAACTTCAGTTGCAGCCCAGAGAGGGCATTCGCATGTCTCGTCGTGGTAATATAGGGGCCTCAATAATTACCAAGACTATTTTGGGGGTTCCTGATTCCAAATATAGAATAATGGGCCCAAGATCCTATTATTCTAATTTTTGAGAGCTTTATTTTCACGCTATCATAGATCCCTTAGAACCCCTAAGGATCCCTCTCAAGGAACCCTATTTCAATTCTTAAGGCCCCGATATGAAGGGGAGCCTTCGGAGCGGAACTCCCAAAACCCTAAATCCTAAACCTCGATGCCTCGCCTGGAGTGCCCGAGTGTGAGCGCCGAAACCCTACTTAAAGGATCATGGGACTTAGTAAGTAGGGTTATAAGTAGGGTAACTATGCTTCTAACCCCAATTAAGGGACTTATACCCTTACGTACTAAGTCCCACAGGATCCTCCAAGTAGTGGTGGTCCCTCCGAGGATTGTTGCGGCTGCTTCTCCGGTCTCTTCAAGGACCCCGCCCGCTCGGATCGTTGGGGGTTTAGGGTTTAGGGTCTATAGGGTTTAGGGTTTAGGGTTTAAGGTTTAGGGTTTAGGGTTTAGCGTTTAGGGGGCTCTCCCTAACCACCGAATGGGGTGCGGCGGAGTTCAGGCTCTCATGGGTGGCCCAAAAGACCACGTAAGCGGATCCCAGGGTTATGGTGTTCCGAATTCGCGCCGTACATGGTTCTAAGACACCAAGAATAGGATCCTGAAACCTCAGATCCTAAAAGTTATGGTGTTTTGAGTTCGCACCGTACGTGGTTCTAAAACACCTAGAATAGGATCCTGATGCCAATGTGCGCAAGCCCGACATGGAAGAGCAACCAAGCCCCGCTCCTCTGGGGTACATCTCCAGGAGTTCTGAGACCTGGCTGTAGATCTCCGTCGAGTTTGTTCTTCGCCCATGTGCCCACCCAAACCCTGTTGAAGTCCTTCAGGCCCCCACCTATAGTCTCCATTGTAGTTCCTGTTTGGTTTAACCTATTATATATTAAGGATTCTATAACTACAATGGGGACTATAGGTAGAGGGAGCAGCTCAGGTTTGGGGCCAACGGCTTGGCGGTCCTACCAGGCCCCCCCGCTAGGGGGGCCTTTGTAATTAGAGTAGGGGTTGGGGTATAGCATGCTGGTATAGTATACTGTACTTCTATTCAGGACTATCAGGGACTAGTGACTAGTGTTACTAATTACTCCAATCCGTCTATCAGACCCTGTGCCCTTAGTTCGCGGCAGCAGGAGAAGTTGCTGGATGTGGATCGCCGGCCGACGATGCTCAGAGAAAGGGGGCCTTAAACTCAATAACAACAGTAGTGACGATAGTAAATGAATAATGCTAATCAGCTTAATAGTAATCGAAATAGGTGCAGTAGTAATCGCCGGAAACAGTAACAGTCTTAGTAAGAGTAGCAGTGAAGCGTAACAGTAAGAGCAACAGTAAAACTAATAGCAACAGGGATAGGAAGTCGGAGTAGGAATAGGAATAGCATTAATAATAGTACCAGTACCGGTCCCAGTACTGGTAGTCGTCGTCGTCGTAGTAGCAGCAGCAGCAGCAGCAGCAAGCAGTCGTGGTCGTCGTCGTCGTCGTCGTCGTCGTCGCCACAATGCTAGCATTCGTAATTGTAATACTAGCGGAGCAGCAAGAGTACAAGTAGCAGCTCTGGTATTTGTGTGGAGCTATACTTGCAGTTGTAGTTATAGGTTACAGAAAAAAGAGTTACAACTAGAACAAGGTAGAACCAGTAATGTGAACAGCTTAGCCGGGACAGTAGTAGCAATAATCAAAACATTGCCAACGCCAGCACATATACTGCCACAGATGCTGAGATTGATGCTGATACTGGTATCAGTACCAGTTGTAATATGAGTATTGCATGCCACGACTGTGTGATCCGATTTCAACGGAGTTTCCGGAACTTCGAGGTCTTGGGGGCTTCCTGGAAATCTGAACCCAAGTCCGAACTCCTTGACGGCTTGTTGTGACATGCTACAAAACGCGTCGCAACCCCTATCCTAAACAGGACTGCTCTTACAGAAGCCCTTTTCAAAGCAGAGCTATGGAGCACTTACGGAACTCTTACCGAACCCATGAACGCTAAACCGCACACCTCCAAACCCGAAGCCTCGAATCCCAAATCCCAAACCCTAAACCCTAAACCCTAAACCCTAAACCCCAAACCCCAAACCCTAAACCCTAAACCCTAAACCCCTAAACCCGAACCCCCAAAACCAGGCTTGTCCGAGGGTGAGTGTCAGAAGAAATCTGAGGATCGGCGGCTCTTTGGTCGTCGAGTGCTCGGAGACTGTGGGGGCTGTAGGGTTTAGGGGGGTTGAGGGTTTAGGGTTTAGGGGTTTAGGGGTTTAGGGGGGTTGAGGGTTTACGGCTTTTGGTTTCATGGTGTAGGGTCTACCTAGACCCTAAATAGCCGACCTTTTATCAGGAAATCATAGTAAGGAGCCCTAGAAAGCGAGGTTCTTCAGGGTCCAGGTAGATCTTTGCTTGCGGTTGCTCCAGCGAATCAGCGAGTGCAAGCACTGCAGCGAAGGTGTGAAGTACAAGCATGCACCCGATTGTCAACTCATGTCGTTCGCTTTCGGTAGGGTCAGGAAGTGGTATGGCAACCAGTATGGTCTCTACATACGGCTTTTAGCTCACGAAGATGATTTGACAGGCATCACGAAAGATCAGCACACAGCTATTTTGGAGGTTGTTGTCATGAAGAGTCGCAAGCTTTCTTCCGCGGCGCACAAGCAGAAGTACCTGGACAAGAAACTTGCTCGTAAAAGTACGACTCAGAACAGGCGCGCTTTTTCTCAGCCGCTCGCACCTCCTGCTGATGTTCCCTTTAACTTGGACTCTGGCGACGAGGATGTGCAGGCATGCTCTTCTGCGCCTCCGCCCTCGAAGAAGAGGGTCCAGTTTCCGCAGAAATCCAAGAAGGGGCAGATCATTTCTCAGGGCTTTGGGGTTCAGCGGTGTCGGCTTGAAGTTCTGGGGTTTGGTTTAGCAGTTGGGGATGTGAGTGTGAGTTCAATGGCTTTCGGGTCGACGCCCAGAACGCCCCAAAGCTCAGACCTTAAGGTGTGGAGCTTTGCCTTAGGCTCTAGATTTTACGGTGTTGGCTCAAGATCTTGGGATTTTTGGCTGGGGCGAGCTTGTTCATGGCCTTTAACCTAAACCTATGAAGGTAGGGTTCAGGGTGTAGGGTGTAACTAGGGTTTTAGATGGGTGATTAGTGTTGGGTCGGTTTTGTCCAATACGCAACACCCCCTAAACCCTAAACCCTAAACCCTAAACCCGAAATCCCAAAGCCTATAAACCCTAAAGAGACTCGCTCCACTCTCCCGGTGCTATACCCTCCCCAAAACCCCCTGCTACAGCAAAGCAATGGCTCGCCAATGTTTCGATGTCGCGGGTTCTTCAGAACTATATAGACCCTAAGCCTTACACCCTGAACCGACAAAGCAGAATTCCTAAACTCTATACAAAAAACCCCTAAATCCTAGACCGTAGACCCTAAACCCTAAACTCTATACCAAAAACATCGAGAGGTCCGCCGACCCGCAAGACGCAAGCAGCCGTCTCGAGATGCCAGGTGTTCCCGAAGGCCGTCCGTGCCTTTGTCAGCCGCGGGTTGACGGGTTGGGGCTTGGTGAAGATCAGGGTTCGGGGCCTACTTTGGGTTTAGGGGTTCAGGGTTTAGGGTTTGGGGGTTTAGGGTTTGGGGGTTTAGGGTTTGGGGGTTTAGGGTTTGGGGTTTAGGGGTTTAGGGTTTCGGGTTTAGGGTACTTGGAAGTTTAATTATAACCCATAACGATTGGGAGACTTATGACCCCGACCGCCACGGCAAGAACCACAACCACAACGGCCACGGTAGCCACGACAGCAGCAGCATCGGTGCAGGGACGTAGGTATGTACCCTTCGGATGCTATAAACTCATCTATTGCCGAGCTACCGGGAGGCTGTCGGCACTCAGCACAGATTTTACAGCTGTTGCAGGCTTTCTTCGCTGCACAAGCGCTCGTCTCCGGTCATGGAGCACCGTGCGGCAGCGATAGTCCGCATTGAAGAGGCAGGCCCGCTGCTGTGGCCTTGGATCGCTGGCCAGCTCTCTGACTCGAACGGCACGTTTCCCTCCACTGGCTTCATTTCAGGTCTTCGCGAACCTGTTGCACTCCGGGTCCTGCCACGCTTCGAACTTGCTGCGGCTGTGCCAAAACATGCTGCGCGGCGTCGAGCTGAAAGCACACCTGGACCGGGCGCCTTGGACTTCGAGCTGACTTGCAACGTAGTTTACATGACCTGTCTCAGTTAATTCCCGTGCAGGGAATAAGTTTCATTAGGACCCCTTTTCTTTCCAAAGATGCAGTTCTAGATTCCGCGAGGTTCTGATGAGTTTACGGTTTAGGGCAAATTAATGGCTTCAGATCTTGGTGTTTAGGGTCTGCGGTTTAAGGCTGAAGTAGGTTAAGCTTTGGAGGCTTAAGGTCAAGGTTTTGGGGGGTTCATGCTTGGATTGGGGTTTATGACTTCAGGCATCAGTAAGCAGACTAAGCCGTAATCTCTAAAACCCCTAAACTGAGCAAGCAAGCTGAGTCGTTCATGTTGTCACACTTCAGGAGCATGAGTTTGGGTTTTCCTTCTGGCCATCTCAGCTTCAAGCGCTTGGCGCCCCTGGCCCAAACCCTGCTACGTGTAGTATAGAGGTCCGAATAGCTAGTAATACTAGGTCTTAGTGTTCCCTGATCTAGCTTTACTGCATTTGCCCGCCCAAAACCAGATTCCGATCATCAAATCCCCTCGACAGCACCCTAGTGACGAAACATAGTTAAAACCACAACAAGAAACTTGTAACAGCGACAAGGGTTTAGGTAACCATGATACACAGTGGTCTGGTTTAGGGTAAAGAGGTGGCAATCCAGACGTTCATCCATGCTTTCCTTCTTCTTTCCTCTCCTTTCCTGCCGGCTCTCAGCTGTCATGGGCATGGCAAAAGAGACTTCAGCCATAAATGTGTTAGCAGGCACCAAGCACACAATGAAGCCCTGACATAGCTGGATGCGATTGTGCAGCAATTCCCCTGTCTCCGAGGCAGGGGTTCAGATATGATTGCGGCAGGACTGGAGTTTCTGCTCTGGGATCTTGCGAGGTCCGCAAAGCCGGATACCCGCTTCTCTGAAGGAGTCGCCTACCTCCAAGGCAGGGGCTCGGACAAGAGAATGGACCCGAGCTGCTGCTGCTTTAGTAAGGTGCGCAAAAAGGCGGCGATGCTCACGAACCAGATCCTGGATCAGGAGGATGAGGAGAAGCCATGATTTAAAAGAATACTCCCCAGTTTGGGGTTGCGGGCGGCACCGTGGGAGAACTATTTTAGGAGGTTTAATCGGAAAGTGGTAATAGCTCGGTGGAGTCGGCTGTGCCAGGAAGCCTTCTCTACGGACCGTCGCTCCAGTAGCTTGGGCTTGCGGCTCACGAAAGATGCCGAAGCGGTGCTGTTGGCTGCGTCTCAAGACATGATGGTACGACTGCATCGAGACGCAGACTTGCTGCGGCACCACGCTCTTCGCGGCCGATCTTCGCTGTGTGCTATCGCTGCGGCAATCCGGGGGAGACTATGCCCTCCAGGAGTCGGGGTGGATGCCAGAAGATGATGAAGAAGAGCTTCTCGAGGCGAATTATTCGTGTTTTGAATCGTGTGTAGCACCGTAGCACAACGAAACAAAATCAAGCTTCCAGGCGACTCGGGAGCACCACCGGTCAGAGGCTTCTGAGAGCAGGAAAAGAAAA
>CAJNDV010016458.1:52209-71496 GCA_905221635.1 Symbiodinium sp. CCMP2456 | reverse complement strand
TGCTACTGCTGCTGCTACTGCTAATGCTACTACTGCTGATACTACTACAGATACTGCTGTTATTCTAGTATTTTATCATTATTGCGACTCGGCTTTTTGATTCTGCAGGCCATGACTCTAAGACTCTAAGTGCTTGAGCCAAGCAGAAAGCCGACACGGTCACTGGCTTCGAGCTCACACGCCAGGAACGCCTTTAGGACCCAGCACCGGAATGAATGCCCACCAACTGGTCCGTGCGGCTGTGCACGCACCTCACCCCAGAGGAGCGCAATTAAGCCAAGAACCCGAGACAGAACGCTATGGCCAGACTCCCTACCCGCAAGCAGTACAAGAGTTTGGCGCGCTGGTTCTGTGCCACCACGTGGATCCCGCAGCAACTAGCCGCGATTTGAGTCGCTTGCCGCAAGGACGAGCACATACCTCACATTGGGAGGGACATGTCCGAGTAAAAGAATAGAAAGCAGATCAAGAAGACGGACTGTGCAGTACTATGCCCACGGAGGTGTTGTGCAGCCCCACTGCAGCAGGTCGGCATCATGACGCACATGATCAACAAGATTCCGAAGCTGTGCGAGGCAGGCAAGCCCGGCCCAGTTTGGATCTCAATTGTGTGAGACCTTTGGGGACTAGAGTTGCCGGTTGCGTCAACCCAAGGCCTGTCGTCCACCGACACTGCCCCTGAAGTTGTGCGCCGGCTCCCTACCGGGTGCATTCTGCACGTCCACAGCAGCTGCGCATGCTGTGCTCTGCATGCAGCACGCCAGAGGTCATGCCATGGGAGCACCGGATAGGCAGCCTTGGTGCCAAGCCTCAGCAAAGACGGCGCAGTGTCGCAATAAAGACCCCAACATGAGCCATGCTGCCAGAGTCGCAATGAGAAGGTTCTCGATACTCAGAGGCACATTGGGATGGAATCACGCTGGCGCCTTATGCACCTCATGGGTTTCATCCACTTTCACAATGGATCCCGGGCTGGTCCAGGTTTGGACATTTCGCTGCCGACGACTGTGGAAGGCCTTCCATAAGCTTCACGCCCGGGCCTTGGACGCCATCATCTGGTGCTCGTGACAGAACATGTTGCTTCGATTCTTGTTGTATTGATGAGATAGGTTTTTGAGATCTGGGATGCCGGATCGGTCGAGGGAGCCCGGGTCAGAACTTGAGGTACAATCCCACCAACGTCGACACCGCGTTTCCACAGTTGTTCTCCGAAGTCAACTGGCTTCCATCTGTGGAGGCCTTTTTGAGACTCGGCCTGTCTTCCCAGATAGGAAGACCGTTGATCTTCTCACTAGAGCAGTCCAGAATTCCAAGTTCCTGTATTGCTGTATCGCTCGGCGACTTATTTGGCTTCAGCAGGCCACCGCGCGAATGTGGATCGGCGAGTCCAGCATCACTCACAACAAGGTGCCTTGTCTTCAACACATCAATATTCAGCTACGGTTTTCGTCGGTTTCTCGCTAGCCGGTGTGTGTATTGACGGCTGCAGGTTCGGCTGACCGGAGATCTCGATGGTGCAAACCAGATGGCTGACGCCCCAGCATCTGGCCCTGTGCATCTGGCCCTGTCAAGCGCCGTGTCTGCTTGGATGACTCTGCGCTGCAGACTCTCACGGATGTGGATGGTACGCTCTTGGGGTCCTCGCAAGCGGATGGATCTGCTTGGACCTCAGGCTTCATGGAAAAAGGGAAGCCACAACAAACCGCTTTGTTGCGTTATGTGGCCCATGACCTTGCTAAGTTGGTCACCGTCTACAATCCAGGGCTGGCAGAGCAAAGCTGCACGACATGGCCCCAGTGTAGCGTGCCAGCTCGACGCTCTCTGGCGCTCCTGTCCTGAGTTCCATGGTGCTTGAGCCAAGAACCAGCAAATTCAACTTCTCCACTGCAAGGTAGAAGTTTTAAGTAACTACGGGTTTGGCGAGCGTACTCAGAGTGGCACGGGTGTTTAGGAATACTGGTGAATGTATGGTTGGAGTGTCTTTGTGCACCTACAGTGTCGCACAAGCCCAGATGTTATGTTCATGCGCTGGCGCACTGAGGGAATTTGGTAGCAGCTACTACAGCTGTCCTGATCTGCGGCTGCGCTACATGACCTGGGAGGTGCGCCGGAGCTTCGCGTTTGTACTAGCCATTCACGTCGGGATATGTCGCTTGCAGAGGCAGTTGGAGGTCCATCTCACCGTGTCCTCAGCAAGTTCAAGGCACCAAGTTCACCCACTGACAAGAGCCAGGGCCAGCTGACGCGCCTTGAGACTTGTGCAGAGGCCTGGAGAGCCTCCGATGACCGCTCTACCTGGTCTACCGGTGGGAAGTTGAAGATTCAGCCTCTTGTACCTCCCTCTGCCACTCCCCTTTGAGCAGCCCCCGGTGTTGCAGGTCCACGGCCTGACAAGGGCTGCACCCTGAGATCGCCATGTCCAGAAATGGTCGCAGGTCCAACCTCCTGCAGCCTTGAGGTTGCATTCCCGACGAAGCTGAGCAAGACCGAAACTGGAAGATTCGTACTCTCCTGATGGGCTTGTGATGCTTGCATTCAGCGCATGTAGGTTGAGGGTATGCTGAGATGATGTGTTTCTGACAGGCCCAAACGACATGTACAACCTCACCATGTGCGGGCTTTAGCGTTAGCATTGCATCTTTCGGCAGCGTTTCTGCCTACCCACAGGTTCACATCTCCACCAAAGCACCACCGACTGTTCTGGTTCAACGACAACCAGGATCTTCACCTTCGGAGGGAAGCCTGCTAGACATCACGAGCTCGGCAGAAGATGACAGGACGATTCGATCCGACTTGACATCTTCTTGACCCAGCCATTCAGACTGGAGGCAACCGGCATCTTCTTCCGATTGTTGAGAAGCCGGGTCTTGCAGAAGTCTTCGGAGAACGACCGATTCATTCAGTTCTGACTGCACAGGTTTATGTTGACGGCGCCCTCATGCCGGAAGATTCCTACGACACTGCTAAGCCATGGACCTGGACTGGCAGGAAAGGCAGCAGGACGTCAGTGAAGATCGTTATTTTGCGAGCTTGAAGTCCCTTTGTGAAAGCGGGTCATTATGCTGAGCTGCATTGTAATACATCATATCACAACGTTCTACATTACGCTGTGTTCTTGCCTATCCTACTATACTAGTTTGGCATGGCAGCATAGTACATACAATGCCCATGGCCCATGCCGCGTCAATGCAGAGTCAGCTCGCGCGCCCGCGTTCAGAGGCTGGAGCCTCCGCGCTTGCCGGAGCTCTCCGACGCGCACGGCTCCTACGCCTTCGACCCGCACGCGCGCCGGCCTCGGAGTCACAGAGACGTGCATATGGCCCTGGGTTTGGAGCACCTGCACACGGAGCTGTATGGGGATTTTCTCTCTGCGTGCCGTGAGGCGTCGCTTCTATGTCATTATGAAAGGTGGAGTTTTCGGTGGTCGTGTCTTCGCCTTATCCGCACCCAGTTCCGAAGCATCAAAAGCTTCCAAGCTGAGTTTGCAAGGCTGCCACGAGGGGCGGTGGCTTCATCCTGCTGCGCCTTCTGCAGGCATGTTTGAGCTGTCATGTGGCTCGTCAACGGGGTCTCTGATTGTGGACGATCCAGGTGGTTCAGATCTCAATGACCGTGCAAGGGCCCCAGATGCCAGCAATTAATTGATGAGTTCGCCACGGAAGCAGGCAGTTCGCTTCTTTGGCCATCTGTAATCCTATTTTTGGTATCGGATAGCCTGGTGTTTCAAAAACTTCCTCCTTCGCCCTGAGGGCCGTGCCCTTTAGCACCTTCGACGGAGATGCCGTCATAAACAATGTCGCAACACTGTCGGATGCTTGGATTTAGGATCTGCGCATCGTTCAATCAGGGCAGAAACTGCGCTTGCTGTTCTAGAACCACTGAATGTCTGCAAGGCTGCAGATCGACCCCTCGCGCATCAAGATCGTCTCTGTGCAAAGCAGAGCGAGCCTGGCACGATTATAAGTTTCCAAACTGCTAAGACATATCTCCTTGTCATGTATCTTATGAGCTTGAACTAAGTAGCAGGAGCATCGTCTTCAAGCATCTTCCCAGTTTATGGCACACGGCTGTAGTGACAGGACTTGATAGTCAGCATGCGGAGTTTAGCTCCTTGCTGTACAACTTGATGAGCCATGTGATACGACGTGTCTTGAACCAATGCTAGTGCCGCCTGGTATCTGTTGGAACTTCGTGGACAAAGCTAGAGCATTCGCCTTCGGTGGACACGAAACTCTCGCGACGCAGCCGGCATTCATGAAGAGACGAGGGCCGGACAGAAGAGGCGAATCGTAGTGCAGCTTAGATACGTGGGGTGCTCTCCTATCCGTTAGCAGAGCTTTTAAACCCGCGGAACGCGGTGAGACGGATGCGTTTTGGAGCCAAATTCCCGATGAGAACCTGCCAAATGAGTGCCACAGAGAGGGATTGAATTGCAGCCGGTCGTCTTGCGCTTGAGACTGCGCGACTTTGAGTCAGGCGGAAGTTGCTGCCCAAGGTGGACGTCTGCTGCAGGCGGATGACGGCGTGCCCAGGTCTCAGCATACGGTGAGGAGCTGGAAGGGGCTGTGCAGAAGGAGCAGGCTATAATTGCCGTCACTGGTCACCAGTTTCCGGGCCGTAAGCATGAGGTCTCTAATCTTCCAGATCGTGGAGCCGAATCCAGAGCCTGTGCCTGGAGAGGCGAGATGAATGTCATGCTGTCCAATGACGCCCAAGCAGGGGGCGTGAAACCGCCAGGCTTTCTCCGAGTCTGGAGCCCCGCATGGACCTTACAAATCTGTGGTGGTGGTCAGTGACATAGAGAAGCGGTGCGAAGACACCATGGATCAGCAATGCCCCGGCCGTGTAACCAGTACAACTAGCCTTCGTGGTGCACTCTGGGCATCCATCGCTGTGGTTGTTTGTGAGAGATCAGTGGATACAACATAGTTACTGACACCGGGCGCCCAGTGCCCCAGAGGCAGTGGTGCGCATCTCAGAGGTTAGCTGTTCTCTGAGGCCTCCGAATGGTTCTTCCTGGGAAGATGTGATTCCGGCGGCCCCAGAATCAAACGAGACATCCCAGAACCAGACCACAGGACTGTCCCGCACCTGTGCAGCACCTCAACTGGTGCACAGAACAGATCTGCAGGAGAGGACTCCACAGAAAACGCCTTTGAGTACAGCGAGCAGGGCCTTGAAGAGTTAGCAACTCTGGTGCAGCAAAGGGCTCAGCTCGCTGGCAAGGACTGCTTCTTGCAACTGCCTAGTACGGACGGATGCACAGTCGCCCGAGGGTCCTGCAAAATGCTTCGGAAGTGGGCAGCTCAGAGCTACCCCGAACTGCTTTTGCATCTTACGAGCATTCGACATATGTCTGCATCTTGTCTCGCAGACCGGGGCCTTGTCACAAGCCCTGAACGCAGACGTCATCATCGAGAGTGCGCGGGCCTTGGCTTACCGACACCTTTTGAGTGATTTGTTCACGGCTGTACCCCGTTTTGACGGGCATGTGTTGCTCAGATCGAGCTGACGGATACCACTCAGCCCGAGGCTGGACGCCTGAAGGAGTCTTTGATCTGTAATGACCCTCGCCGGCTCCGGCTCCATGCTCCTGTTCGCTCCGGCTCTCTCGCTCGTCTTTCTCTCTTCCTCTCTCTCTTCATCTCTCGCTCGCTCTCTGTGATTGTCTCGCGCGAGCTCCCTTAATCAGCCCGAATCGCTGTTCCATCCCTCTCTCCGTCCCATCCTTCCTTCGGTCCATCTCTCTCGCACTCTCTCTCCATTGATGTCTCCTCTGTCCCCGGTCCATCTGGCTTCGTCTCTCTGGATGTCCATCCATCTCGCTCACCTGCGAACGCAACACACAGAGCGATACTTGCATGCGCCTGCTGGTAGTATATGGGATAAGTCCCACGATTCTCCGGAGCGTGATTATGTGCGAGTTGGGTATCGGACGGCAAACGGCAGCTTGTCAGAGCTGCGTTTGAGCGGGGCTTCAGGTGCCACGAGTCCAGAGAGTTCTTGAAAACCTTGAGTCGCAACACTTTGGTGAGAATCAAAGTTTATGTGTATGTCAAGGCAAGGAAACTCGGCTCCTTCGTGACAGTCGGCGTACTGGTTGAAGCGTGCACATTGAGTCTTAGGGGCAATCTGTTGCAAGCTTCTCCCCTTAACCTCGGTTGTTCAATGCTTTTGCAAGCTAAGTGCGGATTATCTAACACTGCCATTAGCAGTGGTAGAGGCAATGTGGACGAGTAGTCTACCCCAAGATTGATGCAACAAGAATACAGGGTTCGGACATGTGGCTTCATGCCACTTGTGATGCGAGGCCAACATTACCGATGCCAATGACACCAATGTCACCACGTCTACTACCACCACGACGGTCAACAACGAGACCGCAGCCGGACCCTTTGTTCGAGTAAGAAGCAGAGTGCCTGTCTGACTGGCGAGCAAGTCAATGAGGCTCCGGAGATCGAGGAGGCCAAGCCACTGTCGATATGATTGCAAGGCCGATTGTGTTTCAAGTTCTTCTTGCTGACACTCTTGCAGGACAGTGGCTTGGTGCAGTCTATCCTAATTGGGGTGCGAAGCTCATGATTCACTGCAGATGCTGCCGGATCTGCAGCTTCTTCTCAACCTGAGCTCACTGCTAGGCTGCTGTCGGTGTCGGCGTTGGAGTTCTGATGATGGGAGTTGGTTACATAGTGCGGAACCTCAGGCTTGTTCCAGCTTGGCGATGTTCCTGCGCTGGCATGTTCTGCCACTCAACCACTGCATGCGGCAAACATTCACACTGCTTGCAGCAAGTAGTTGTGCCGCCCCCGAACCCCTCTGTGGTGCTTCAGCAAGCACACCTGCACACCTGAGAGACGGCACAATGGTATTTCAGGGGAGTGGGAGTGGATTGCAAACCGCAATGCTACATGTGCGGTTTGCATGTTCTCGCACAGGGTGATCTTGTGCTGGCGTGTTCTGCCAAAGCCGTGTGTGGTTGCAGCAGTTCAAGGTGAGGAGACGCCTCTACTCCAGCACTGCAAGATGCCCAGGAAGACAGATTCATGCAGCCACCGTAGAAAGAGAGACCGTCACCAAGGTCCATCATGCGGACGGCGGCAGCGATGTCCAGCCTCTCAGCCCGGTGTAGGCAAGCAGTGCCGCATTGCAAGGCATTTAGATGCGAAGATGTTTGGGCGAAGATGGTCGAACAACTTCGAACGTGCCAGGATGGCCTTCGCGGCAGCTGCATGTCATCTCACCTAGACCCCGCGGCAGCCAGATATATGTTTGTCTATGTATCTAACTCTGTATCTATGCCCCTAGGAATCCCCTAGGTATAGCTATATCTGTATCTATATCTGCATCGGTACCTGTATCTGTATCTAGAACAGTATCTATACCTCTAGCTATACATGTATCCATATTCTCCGAGTTCCAACAGGGTCCTAGGCCCTCATGCGGGGTGCAATCGAAGAACACAGCGAAAGCAAAGTTACCTGGCATGCCGCGTACTGCCCAGCCCCTTGGAAGCAGGGAGGCTGAGAGGCATCTGAGAGTTGTCGGGATTTTGATGCAGAAGGGCAGTGAGCGTCCTAGTGCATGCACACTTCGGACACAAAGGGGGCTGATTGAGCCTCCTGTAACCTTTGAAAAGTGCTTTCGCCGCTGCTGCGATAAAGCGCTTGGCAACAAAAGACTGAACCTGTTCTGAAGGGTGTCCCTTGTTGTTTGTTGTTAGATGAACATAGGCATAGGCTCCATATGGCAACGCAGCGGCCGTAGACCATAGGAGCCGCTCGAGCAGGCTCACCACGTCTGCTTTTGAGTGCACAACGTTGCTCGACTCTTTGACACGCCGTGGCAGGGTGCCAGACGGCCGTGCAGTCTGGACCGGCTTACAATAGCAGTCCCGTGCATGAATCCTTGAACAAGACGGATAGTTCGCTCAAACAGCAGGTGCGCAAAGCTGGAACTTAGCAGAGACTTGGCCGCGTCAACTTAGTTTGCTTGAAGATAGCACGGCCGGCGGAGACCTTCGTTGCCTTGGGCGACCGGAGCAGAAGATCGGAGAAGGTGCCAGGAGGTCAAAATCTCCGCCAGTTACATATTCGATAATTGAACACCTGCCCGCATCTGCCCGCGACTTCTGCTTCTGTCGAGCAAGAGGCGTGTTTTCGGTTGCGTCACGACGTCCCTACAGGACGCACTCACTCCGAAGTGTTTGATGTTGCATCCTGCCATTCTTGGATCATGGTCGTATGCAAGTCGTATACAAGTTGCGGCATGCCGTCGGCCTTTGATCGCAGAATTTATTTCCAAACCACTGTGCGCTTGACCCAACTCGTAGAGTTGAAACAAAAGGGTACGCCCCTGAGCCCGGCACAGGAGCGGAGCCTGTCGGGGTTTCCGTACACCAGTACAGAAAAAGACCACCTTGGTGTGATCTTCTGTGGCCATGTGGCTCCTGTCAAGCCAGAAGTGCGGAGAGTGACATGGCCGAGTGCATGTGGAGCCATGGTCAGGGGCCTACTTGTGATGACAGCTGCAGGAAGCAGCATAGTGTCTGATTCGACTTTGCAGCAAGACCTGCCGTGGATCTGAACTGGCCTCTGCTTACTTCCGTCGAGAGTCGCCGCTAAGGCTCTAGAGGCTTTGGAGCCAAAGCGTGATTGGGAGGATGTGGCTCTGTATCTTTCCCGTCAAGCATGGCAACTGCTTCAGCGAAAGTGAAAGGAGTTTCGAGCATGGATGGTAAAGGGCTCAGCGAGTATTGTGAATCATCTTAGACGAGCACGGCGCAGAAGAAGTTGCCAAGGATTTGCAGCCGCGGACTCCCAGAAGACGGGAAGGACGGACGTGCAGATTGGGCTTGCAAGACGATCCGACCGGTTGTCAGGAGAGATTTTGTCGTACCGGCATACGTTGGCCATAGCTGGCCAGGGGCTCGGGCTTCGCTGCTTCGCTCCTGACATTCTTTGCAGAAGTCCAATCGAAACAGCTACTGATCAGCTACTACAAGCGGGGAAGGCCCCTTTGTCACGCCAGTGCCGCCAGCCACCCCCAAGGCCTGAGCGTCGCTGCTGGGAACGGCGACGATGTTAAACCTGCTTCAATATCCCTCCACGAGCCGGAGACCTTGGCTTCACTGCTTCACTGCCTGACGTAAGAATCGTGGCATGCTTCTGTTCAGTCCCAGGTCTGCACTTTACAAACATCCTGTCCCAGTTGTCTTGCCTGCGCTGGAACAGGCTGGCGGCAGGATACAAGGTTTGTCAGGGGGTTATGACTCCAACATGGCAATGACGAGAATTTGCATCTTGCATGATCTAGCATGGTAGGTCGTACCGGGAGCAATTCTGACCGAGATGTGTGCCAATCGCGCCGTGTGCAGACTCGCCAAAAGTGGGAGCGCGATCGAGTGTGCCAATCGATCAAGTATGGCGGATCTTACGTCTGCGGCCCAGAGCAGCAAAGACAAAGCAGTCCCAAAACTTTGGAAAGTTGGGAGCAATTCTCTTGTGCCCTGCTGCAGCAACCTTCCACTTCCAAAGCGCGCTTCACGGTGGATTTGCCCTTCGGATCTCAAAACCGCGTGCTGGGCATGGCTTTGCGATGCTTCGTGCAGATTTCGCCATGTGTGAGACTAACAAGATCATGCTAGCCCTGTCTGGTCTTATGCAGCCTTCTGTTCATTTCCGACCATGCCAGGCAAGTATTGCTTTGATGCCAAAGTGGATCCGACCAAAAGCGTTCTGGCTTCTCAGATTGCCAAGGACGTGATGCCCCCTCGTGGAATGTATGCCCACTCCCATATCTGCAGCACCAACCTTTGACCACAATCCGGCAGCAACTTCAGCAGATTCATCCTTTGCTGTCGCAATTCTGATAAATCTGACTTTGTTTGCAGGAGCAGCAGCAAGCGAAAGAGGAAGAGCGAAAGATGACCAGGTGCATCTCCAAGCAGTTGCATGATGTACTGCGCCCTGCAGGTTCAAGCTCCGAAGGTCACGACATTGCTCACACTCGGACAAGCATTGCCGCTGTGAGGCGGAACTCGCTGATGAAGATGATGGGTGGAGCCCCGGGCGTGCAGGACATTGAATAACCTACCTCTATCGGGTTTTGAAGCGCTGGCTACTGCATGTTACCGCTGGTTGTGGTACCCGCTGACCTGGGCAGTTGTGCAGGAAGCCCCGGATCCTGCCAAGCGACATCGCATCGTCGAAAAGCTGATCGGTAGAAACAGTGGTGGCCTTTGTGAGCGGTGAGATCCGGTGTCTGGGCCTGTAACCACGTGCAACTAAGAATTCCAACAAGACACCCTGGAAAAGATCTGGGAGGAGTTGGAGCAGGTCGGGAGCGGCGACGTCTGGGAGTGTCGTTTCGTGTCGGACATACCTGGCCAGATTGAAGCTCCGGTTTGCTCTGAGAACAGACAGTCAGAGGACTTCAGCATGCATTCTTGCGCATCTGTCAGGCACCGGCTGTGCCGTCTGGGAGAGCCATCGCTGCAGACTTAGATACATCAGTCTGTCTGATCTTCTGCGACTGAGCCATTGTCGCAAGCAAGGCTCTCAAGATGATGCACAAAGTTAAAGGCGGGCGCTGCATGTCAAGAGCACAAACCCGATCTTGTTGCGGCCTCTCACCCTCTCCCCTCTGCACCCTTTGCCCTCCCCGCTGTGCCCCCTGTGCCCTGCACCCTGCCCTGCCCTGCGGATCTTTTTGTGGATGATGGCTAGCTTCTGTAGCTGCTTCTGTCGCAGCCGCCTCGGGTTGCCCGTCGAGCCTGGAAGTTGGGGTCCCAGCGAAACAGACGCTCCCAGGCTCAGGGCGCTAGTGAGTCTCTCGATCCTTGAGCTCCTCTATCTCCTTGAGCCAAGACTCTTACCATGTTCAAGGCCCCGATCTTCAACTGGATGCGGAGCAAGTTTAAGCAAGCGGTCAGAAGCTCGGATGGGCAGGAAACTCTTCGATCTGAAAGTTGTGAACATGGCTTCCGTTTCCCAGCCGCCCAGAGGTGAAGGCGAACCCGTCCATTGAGCCAGTGAACAAGGATGGGATGTCACTGTGTGCACGGGTGTCATACGCTACTTTCGGCATTCGTGCAGGAAAGCTTCTTGGAGTTCTGCAAGTTTGCTGGCCTCCTGCTCGAGTGAGCCTCGCATGCTGACAGTACACTGCCTTCTTGGTTTAAGGGAAATGCCTGACACGTGCGCACTGGGTTGCGAGGTACGAGACACATGAGGAAGAGAGACGCCAAAGCTACCAAGCAATTCCTGAAGAGTTGGTTTTGGTGAACGACTAGGGTGTGGACAGCAGCCCCAGTCTCCCAAAGGAGCTGTGCCCGTTGCTCACGACCGCGGTCGTTTGTTCCAGATTATCAAATGAACACAGAATGACATCTTGAAGTGCTACGCGCTCGACTCCTTGCCACAGAGTGACGACTGCGCACCAAAGTCCAGGGTCTCCTTGCAGCCTTGGCATTCACAATTTTGCAAAGCAAATGCTAACAAACCCCGCTCTTTGCTGCAGTGGACCCCGATAATGCGAGACTTCGCCGAAATGTTTGCGGCTGGTCTTATTGCCATCTCTCGGCTGCGGACTTCGAAGAAGTCACATGTGCCGTTATGTGCAGTAGCCTGGAGCCTTAGCTTGGAAAGAAAAGGCTTTACGGCCACTTTCTCATGCACTTTCCGCTACACTTGATTTGATCATGAACTGTGCAGCTTTTTCTGCAGTCAACCGGTGAAGTGGGAAGCTCGCGCCTTTTCCCCGTAGAGGAGGATGGGACGATCGAACCGGAGCAGCAAGCGGCTACCCAAGTTTCTCGCAGTCGTCTGACCTGTTGGCTCAAGATAACTCCGGCGTCCGCTGGGCTGACCATCATGGGGCGCTCGAGTGGCAAGCGGCTACCCAAGTTTCTCGCAGCCATCTTTTGCGATGTGTTTGTCGTGACCTCTCCTCCACTCCTCACTCTCACGCGTACTCACTCCCCAGCTTGGTTTGTCCCTCACTCCACTCCAGCTGACACTCAGATCCATCATCACTCAGCCACTTTATGCATGCAGGTGACAGTCGCGCACCTGCTCATTGGTTCCGCCCACCCGCTCAACTCACGCCACCTGCTCAACTCACACCATTATGGCATCATCAGAAATCATCACTGTCCACCTGAGGGCACTTACTCGCATAAACTCCGTCACCTAGTCGCTCCTTGAACTGCTTCAATCGCTTTCTGACTGTCACTTCACTCAGTTCCTCCACCCACCTGAGTCACTCACTTAAAGATTGCGCTCACTGTTTTCAATCACTGTCTCGCTCTGTCACTCAGTCTCCTATGGCGCTTACCCACAGCCGCCGTGGTGTGCTCACTTCGTCTGTCCATTGTCCTTTGACACTCAGACTCAATCGCAGCGTGCACCGGTCACAGCATCTAGTGCATGAGTTGGCTTTGTGTGTCCATCAACCCCAGTCACATGCAGAACTTAGCCGTGGCATTCCGGCAGAGGGGTAGAGCGGGTGGTCGAACGAATGAAGAGAGCGGGCGAGTGTCTGTCATCTTCGTTCACCTAAGGCGCCATTTCCGGCCATTCTCCATGCAATGGTTGGAGGCCAAAGCATTTATCTGTTTTTTTAAACACCGAAAAACTCAAACCCATGTGCCAGGCAAAGAACCTAAACTAAATGTAAAGCATGCGTGTTCATTTACCGTTACCTCAATTTGGCTCTCTGTTACGTTCGTTCCCTAAGGGGCCCTGTCACCTGTCTTAAGCCTTTTCTTTAAGGTTCAGGGGTAGGTATGCAGACAGATGTACCAAAATACTCTGAGCAGGGCCAGTCGGAAGCAAGAGTATTGAGCGAAAGCCGGATGCTCCATCCTAGCGACTGTACATGATTCGGTGTTCAGGCTGCCGTGGCTTCACGGTTGGATTGTCATGTGGATTGAGTTTCGGCAACTGAGGGCGCAACTAGCCACCCAGTCTGGTATTTCATTGTGCACTTTGGTCATCTTGCCCCACTTGCTCGCCGACTAGTTTACCTTTGAGACCAAGATTGCAAGATTGCTGGCAAGTTGCTCACCCCCAAGTGGGGCAAGTGGCAATCTTGCTCAAATAATGATTAACAAATTCCCGGCACACTGCGGTATTTCTTCCGAAGAGTCGCAGCGCTTGGAAGCCGTTTGGGCCAGAGGTTCGAACTTGGGGGCCGCTTCTGCTCAAAAACCATTCAAGCCTCCACGGCTCTTCCCTGACATATCAAGCTCCCTCCTGCAACGTTCAATGTATGGGCGTTTCGTGGCTTTCCAGAGCCGGCGCCCCATTCTTGCCAGCACAGTTACGGGCGGCGCAGTGATGAGCTTGGGCGATACGGCCGTGCAGCTGGCTGGGACTGGCACTTGGGACTACCAGCGGAATGGCGTTGTCAGTGCATACAACGGAGGACCGACAATACACATCACAAACCGTCTGCAATTTCATGAAGTTTTCTGTGTTAGTAGCCAGGAATGTCACCTTTCTTCTATTACTGGTGGAAGCACCTGGATAGAATTTGGCCTGGAACTGGGGTAGCAGCCGTGGTGCGGAAGACTTTCATGAACCAATTAATGGTGGCACCATTCAACAGTGCTTTGTTTCTGACTTGGAGCACGGCTCTGGAGTCAGATCCTCAGCAAGACTGTCTTTGCTGTTCCATCGCATGCATGTTGTGAATTGCTCCGGTTTTTGAGCCGCAAGTCATAAGCGAATTTGTCCGTGCAACGGACATGAGCCACTTCCAAGAGCCGCTAGGTCATTGATCAAGGGTGATTGTGTGGGAGCGGATGGTAGTGCTTCTGCGACTCTTGGTTGCAGTACCAGATCCCGTTGCAGGAAGCAGTTCGGTGTGTTGTCCGCCCTTGTTGCTGCAACTGAACATGTCGGGATGAAGCTACGCAATTTTCAGTCAAGGCAGATGATCTGCGAGAAGGCCTAGATCCTGTCTAACTACGTCGGGTTTAGGGTAAACCCTAAACCCGACACTTCGCGAAGCATCCTAAACCATAAACATCCCTAAAGATAATATATTTTTTAGCATTATTCTACAGTTTTAATATAGTATAATAAAGCCTATGCTACCCTAGTTGCAGCCGCGACAGCCCTGAGGTCGCCGGCAAAGCGAAGGCAGAGGTTCCGAGCCTGGTGATGTCTTCCTGCTGCTTCTGGCTGCCTGCGAATGCAGCCAACTTCATGCGTCTGGAATTATGCAGCAGATTTGTCGGCGCTTTTGTAGTCTGCACTATGCTTGATCAAGCAAAGCATGCTTCAGTGCTGCCGTTAAATCGCAAGCATCATGCGGGCATGCCCGACCTCAGGTTTATGCCTCTTCACTTGCGAGTCGTCTTCATGTCGTCCTGCGCGGTTGTTTGGGGAGCCTACATAACTTACGTGGCGCACCGCTGATGCAGACGCGCCTGCACCTCACGACCGTGACCACAGCAGCGTTTTGCATGGATGCGCCGGCTACAGGCACAATCTCAACAACAACCTCTGTCGTCACTTGTGCATGCTTGCAGCACCTCCCGGATGAGTTCATCGCCATGTATTTGTAGACTTCGAGCGGCTTTGCAAGCTTGCGAGATTTGGCACAGCGATGGAGGCCGAAATCTTGCAACTGAGATGGATAGCTGCACCACCAAGATGCTCTGCCAGAATCCCCCATGGATATCACGAAGCCGACACCGTCTCCAGGGCCGAATGCTTGCGCACCGCTGCAGTCTCACAGACTCTCTGAAGTTTCACTGTCCATAACAACTGCCTCGATTTCCGTATAGCTTGCCGAAACCGCCTAAACAAGGACCTGCTGTTTTCGTCTTGCATGTCTTTTTGCAAACAGCTTTCCGGTGACAATGCCACGCAGGTCTGAAACGTCGGACGACGTGAGTGCGCTCCTCAGCATTTTGCACGCACTGCCAATAAGCTGCGGCAACGTCGATTGAGACATTGTGGTGGCCGCTCAGCTCGCAAGTTGCGACAGCTGAACTGCGTAGTTTCGCTGCAGTAGGTACGGTTCATTACGAGGCAAAGCCTGCGGTCCCGCAGACAATGAATGTCCCACAAATAGGTTCCGAAAGCATTCCGGAAGGTTTCCAGGGCCTAGACCCCCGCCTTCTCAGGGAACCCAGGCTGGGCAACACAGTCTGAACCACTTTCCGAGCAGTTCTCCGATCGAAAATTTCGGCAATAGTGGTTCGCAAGCCTTGCCGTAGTCCTCCAAGAAAGAAAACATGCTGGTGTTCCGCGGAATGTGGAGCTTGTGCAGCACAATACTCAAACCGCTCTTTGAGAAGTTTTGCATAATAGTTTCGGAGCGCCAAGACCAGAGTTTAAGTATTCACTCATTCTCTTCAGCTCAGCCTTGTGGACCTTATAGCAGTAGTGCTGTGATGTCACGCTGCAATCATAGAGTTGTCTGGAAGAGCGGCAAGGTCAGCAATGTTCGACACCGGGGATGGTATGCTGGAGGTCTGAGTCTTGAGACTTGCTCTCTAAGCGACACCGTTCGAGGAAACTCATTCGAGATGAGCTGCTCTGAGGAGCGACTTCTGGACTTCCTAACAGCTGAGCCCACTGCTGATTGGGAACCTTCGTGCGCCCATGCAGCAACGACACTTGCACAGCCAAGACGTTTATGTAGGGTTGGATTCTTTTCATCCGCTGTTACACTCGCAGCTGCTGTGAGACAGTCATTTGCAGCTAGGTGCAAAACAGCACACTCTGCAAACTCCCAGTCCCGGCTCTGTTGCTGTGCCGCCCCTCCGGCCAGAGCCCCAACACGGAGCCCACTCAAAGTTGTGACAAAGCAGCAGTCGCAACCACTGAGCATCTGCATAAACCACGCTTCGCACCGCTTCGCATGGACACTTCCTGGAGCCTAGCTGCTGTGGTGCTTTTCTTGCAATGCCGCGAAGGAGCTGCCGGTCCTAGGCTCGTCGAAGGGGTTCCGTGGTCCTGTTGGCATCACGCTTTAAGATCATTATCGCTTGCTACTTGTTGAAGCGTCGACAACACATGCGGTCAACCGCCATGTGGCTTTGGCATCATCAGTCCGAGTTCCAAGTGCAAGTGGTTGGCAACAGATTGAGTGGAAAGGAGCCGCCCAGTCGCCTGACCCTTCCAGTTCATCCAACGCGTGGGACGGGAGCCCAGTCTCTCCTGACTATCTGACTCGGAAAGCCGGGGCCACAAGTTATCAATCAAGACCTTCTGAGAGGTAAGCCATGGTAAGCCCCTCGCACATCAAGAATCATCGCTGGAAAGAGCACATGGAGCACGCTAAGTCAGTGGTGGTCAGGTTCAGATCTCTGGGACCATCCTCGAGGCAAGGTGAAGCTTGGTGTGGCATGGAAGCTTCTGGAAAGGGTGTTCTGGCGATTGCACATGGGTAGTTCTCTAAATTAGGGTCCCTTCTTAGGTCCCCAATATAGTACGGCACCCTTATAATGACCCTAAAAAGGACCCTAATTTAGAAAGCTACCCACACAGGGTTTCCGATGCAGAGAGGTGGGGAACACGTTGCTGGTGTCCTTCGGGCTCTCTGAGCTTCTTCTCCGGCCCGGGAGCTCAGAGCAGCTCCGAGCTCTTAGGACAGTGCAGTGCACGCAGCAGCCGGTCGTTTGAGACTTTGCCAAGCTCTCCGCCGGAGCGTCGAGACGCTTGAAGCCAACACTTGAGAACGACGGAACGAAACGTAGCCCGCGGCGAACCAAGCAATCTTCAGCGGAAGCTGCGAAACGCAACAGCTGGGTTGACAGAGGGCAACTTCACTTCTTAGCTTTGTGTATCGCCAGAAATCAGAGATGTTTAGAAGCCATGGACGCCGACGAAGATTTTTTCGACAAGTTCAAAGACGAGAGCTATGATGATTTCTTCACCCGTGAGCAACCATCACAGCCTGCAAAGCCGTCACCACAGGCCAGGACGGAGTGCTTTGAAGAGCACCGTGCCCCCAAGCATCGCATGTTTGGCAGGCTATAAGTCTAAATGCCCAGTGAAGATTGCAGTGGTGCATAGTGGTGCTGACAGGACGACGGTCCAAGCTTCTTTGCCATCCACTCTGATGATGATGACGGAGCTGATGGCAACGATGGACCAGAAATAACTCCCTACACGGCTATGCCTCAGGCCCCCTCGCCTGAGCCCGGGTTCAGCTCTGAAGACTTGCAGCTGCACGGAGTGCTGGGGGATTTTTACTCTCGATTCAACGTGCAGAACCTCGCGAACGTGAACCGCATCGTAGAGCAATATCGTGGGAAGAATCTCACCCATCTCTTCGCAGCTCTGGCTGGCAAATATACTTTGCCAGCACCCGAAGTCATCGAGCTTGTTGCATCCTCATTGTACGTGAGCTCGCCGTTCGAATTCCCAGCGGCAGAGTCAGAGAAGCTGGATGCCCACTTGCAGCAGTTGGCAGTTGGAAGTCGGATTGCTTTTGAGGATCCTGACCACCGGGAGGAGTTGTTCATCTCAGCCCTGCAGACCCCTGCTGATGCTTCTTCGGCTGCTGCATCCTCGGCACTGCTGCACTTCTTGTGTCTGAGAGGTATCCCCAGCACCCGACTTAGACCGCAAGTCTGGCAGGTCTTACTGGGCGTCTTGCCACAAAATGCGGATATTGATGTGTTGCAAGCAGAAAAACGAAAACTGTACGAGAGTCAGAAGAGTTGCTTCCTGGTTCCCGGGAGAGACAAGCTGGAGATCAAAGCCTCTGACCGTCCCCTGAACGAATCACTCGAGCTGCTTTCGCAGATCCAGAAAGATGTACAGCGCACCCGCCAAGAGGAGGATTTGTTTCAGCAAACTGCGACGCGAAATGCGCTGATCTCGGCCTTGTTCGTTTATGCTCAGCTACATGAGGCCAGATATGTGCAAGGTATGAACGAACTCTTGGCAACTTTCTTCTACGTGTTTGTCACTGCCGGCAATGCCGAGTTTGCTGAGCACGATGCTTTCTGGTGCTTCAGCCATCTGATGCAGATGATGAAGCCAGGTAGGCCATGTACACTACACTGCACGCGAATGCGTAGAGACTTAGAGCATTGCAGAGCGTGCTGGCATCCGTAGCCGGTAGCTTCCACTGTTTCTCGACAGGCTTCATGACCGGCGACCAATCCACCGACGGAATGTATGCTCAAGTCAACACCTGCGAGAGCCTTCTCAGAAGTGACGTGGATGGGATTTAGGTTCGGAGAGTAACGTGCCTTCCGTTTGTATGTCGGATCGGTTGTGTACCTGTTGTTAGGCCGCAAAACTGGCCAAGCAGTGACTTCCTCCAAACAGCAGCTAAGAATATGACCCGGAGCTCGCACGCCATCTTGTTCAGCATGGGTCTCCTCACTTTGCTGTGGCTTTCCGCTGGTGCACTTTGCTGTTTGCGCGGCCCAGCTGCAGTTCTGCAGTATGTTGGCCACGGCTTGAGCTTCGACTACTGAGTTGAGACATCCAGATCTCAAATTCAGTTAAAGGCATGAGGTCGAGTTTGAAATATGGCCGCTCATGTTGGCAGTTGCAGGCAGGATGCGAATCTGCCAGATCTGCTTCGACTCTGGGACTCTTTCATCGGGGATCCCATGGGTTACGAGCTGATTGTCTACGCTTGCCTCGCATCTTTATTATCCTGTCGCGCCTCGCCTGCATCCCGGAAGGTTTTTGCTTTTAGTGATGGCCTCGGCACTTTCTGGGTAGGTGACGATTTGCTGGCGGCAGATGACGAGTTCCAGCTGGCAGAGATTATGCGTGGAGCGCCGCGGCGAGACGTCAACAGCCTGCAGAGGCACATGCAAGTTCAACCCACATGTCGTCTCTTCTGAAAAGTTCAGAGGGGCCACGAAATGTCGAGTCTTGAGTATTGGTTGAAGCAAGCAGTGCCAGGCGCGCATGGGCAATCTGTGCCCTGGAACGTCGGGTGCCGCTGGTTCGCAAGACTTGGGGTTCAGAAACCGGCGCTAGTTACAATTGTTTTTTCTTCCGCGTGTGCCGGCCAGACACTTTACACTTTCGTTTTGTTTTGGATCGAGTGCTGTGACCCGCTCGTCATGCCTTTCCACGGCCCCCAACATGGCTGGCATCCCGCCATGCCTGGAAAGTAAGCTTTCTGAATTCCGAAGATATCAACCGCCCAGTCTATGATCTTTTCTGGGGCTCTCGGCTCGCTCCGAGGCAGACTCCGCCGTTTCCGGCTCGTTCCGTCGCGCAGGTGGTGGAGCAGCCAGGACCTGAGAGCAGCTGCAGGCTCTCTGCTCTCCTCACTTGGAGGATCATGGGACTT
>CAJNDV010016458.1:37500-52184 GCA_905221635.1 Symbiodinium sp. CCMP2456 | reverse complement strand
AAGTCCCATGATCCTTTAAGCACTGCTGGTTTCCTCCGGTTAGCTCTGAAAGTGCTGAGGCTTGCGGGCTGGGCACAGGGAGCTGCCTCCAAGGCTCAAGATTTCGTGCCTGCTCCTTGACAAGCAGCGTATACATGGGGAAGAAGGCATCGATTGCTTCTGACGCTTTCCGTCGCGTCAGGAAGCTTTCGAGGGGCGTTGCTTGGCCACACCAAGGTTGTCAAAGACACTGCGAGCCGCGCATCGGCAGCTGCAAAAGAGGCATCGAAGGAGAAGGCAGGCAATGCCTTGGAGCGAGTCCCGGTCCGACCCGATGCGAAGAGCAGCGGTACTAGAAGAGACTTGAAAGAGAGATATCCGAATTCAGCTCCGAAGCCCAGAACGGAACAGACGATGAAAATCAAGCCTTTGTGTCGCAGGTGCACTCGGTGCAGCATTGGCTGAAAGAAGCCGCACCTGCACGGCAGGAAGTCATGGATAAGGCTCAAACAAGGCCAGGACGTCGGACATGAAAGGACGGCTTGCGGCTAATTCACTCATGCGACACCTTGCATCACTTTGCCAGGCTGTCAGCGCTTGTTCAAGCGACGGGTGCCGCGGCCACGAGGGCTGCGCAGAAATTCGTCGAGACTATGTGAATCCCGCGGGTCTCGCGTGGATGCGCTTGGTGGTTCTAGTTCACTGCCGGGCAAAGGCATCGGCAGTGTTGCTAATGTTTGGTGCTAGCCGCCCCATCCGCAGTCTGCCAGAAGGCAGCATGCTGGTGTGCATAGATTCCCTCGATGTATCGATGAAGGTCGATGAATGCTCGGACGAGAAACAGATGGAAGCCTCCTTGTGTAGGACCCATGCATGGCTGTCTCTGAGGCGCCGGTGGAAGGAACTACACTTGCTCTTAGCAGCGTTGATCTTTTTTAATGTCGGCAACTTATTTCGTCGCACTAGAATCACTAGAACTGTGAATCCAGAGAAGACCGGCCTTTTGCAATCCAGGTGCTCCTGTCACCACGGGTGCATGCTGCATGCAGCTCATTCGGGATGCTTTCGGGTTGGAGCTCAAAAGGGCCGGACCTGGTGTTTGCAGGCCAGGACCAACTTCACAGAACCCCAGAAAGTTGGAACATGGATTTAGGATGATTGGTGCTGGGATTCCCTATACTTTACCTTAAAAGGGCACTAGGAAAATCATGTTCCAACCTTCTAGCTGCTAGCTGCTACCATATCTCTTCCATGTCGCGCGGATGTAGCGACGAGTCGCATGGCCTGTTGCAGGCAATTCAAGCGACATTCAGACGAGGGACACGCAGGTCGTGCCGCAAGCTGCTGCAAGCCCTATGCTTGACAAAATCAGAGCTTGCCTTCAGGTGGTCAGCACGCAGCTGACGCCGGCCGTGCACGGCCTCGTGCGGGCTGCTGCCATTTTCGCAGGTGCTGCAGCTTGTGTATCTGCGACACCAACGAGAGCATTCCTCGCCCACTTCACATCCAGAGTCGGTTCGCCTTGCCAGGGTTCGCAGCCGTTGCCTTCGCGGATCTGCGCCGCTTCAGACCGCCGCTTTTCTAGCTAATGCAACTTAGTCATGCCGCCAAGGGCCTAGCCGGTGGTTTGGAGTTGTAATGCAAATATATGTAGACATCAGAGGCAGTAAGCCAAAGACAGACTTGATGATGTCCTGAAGAGCGCCATATCGTTCTTGCACCTTGTCTCTATAGTCACTGCAGTCCTTTGGCAAAAGGCCGGCACGTAGAATCTTCCCAACAGCAGCCATTGTTCAAGACCTGGAAGTACAGCTTGCACTTGATTGACATTTGAGCGCAGAGTTTTTTTCAAGAGGGCGATTGGTGCCTGAAGGCCGCTATCCTCCCTTTACTAAAGGCAGTGAGGGCTTCGTCATCGCAGCATCGGAGCATATCGCAGCATCGCTGCTTCCTGGCCGGCCTGGCCCAGGAAGACCTACGGATTCGTCGCCTTTGTTGGCGAGCTTCGGGCGGCGGTTGGCCTCGTTCTTCCAGTCACGCGGCTTCCGTCTAGACGTCTGGACCCAGTGCTGTGTTCCTGCCTGCACGATTCATAAGGTGTATCTCTTTCTAGCAGAGAGCTCAGCGATGATGGGCAATGCTTGGCGTGTGCACTCAAGGCCGTGCAAGCCACAACAATCCTGATGTAAGGTCATGGTCTGTTCTTGTCTATGTCTTATACTCGTCTCAGTGCTGGAGAGAGCTGGACTGTCCGAAGATACCGGCGAGGTAGGGGCGCTCTGGCTTAAGCAATTTAGACGCTGCTATCTGCCTGTCGCCCGTCAGGAGGTCATTGTATACGGCCAGTTCTACTTGCCGTGGAGTGCAGTGTATTGGATCATGAAGAAGGTGGCTTGACTGCCATTGACCCATTCATGAAGTTCTTCCCACTGTTGGGTTGTGCTTGAAGTTTGTTTTGCCAAGGAGTGGTTGGCAGAGCAGCAAGCGAAAACCGTGCTGCCAATGGCGACCAAGCCTTCGCAGAAAGTTTTCGATAAACGCATCGCCTGAAAATCACTTCATTGCATTGTCTTGAGCTCGCTGCATGAGAGACAGAGAGACAGAAACAGAGGGAGTAAGCGAGCCTCCTGCAGGCAGCTGCTGGTGCTCCGCTTGTGCAGCCAAGCCTGGCGAGACAAGGTCAGCCTGAGTAATCACTTGGGTGGTTGTCAAAATCATGGTCCCTTCTTGGGTACTTATTATAATACGGCACCTATTATTTAGGGTACCCCAAAAGGGACCATAATTTTGACAACTACCCACTTGACTATCCATTGATCTGCCTGTGGAGGTTGTTAGGGTAGCGGGTCGGAGCGGGTGGGGATGGAACGTATCAACTAAAAGCGCTTGGGAGATCGAAGCTACCAACAGGCTTTGGGGGGTTTACACAACGGGCTGCGCGCGGCATGAGGTGGCATGAGATGAGGGGTGTCTTAAATACTTAGATGCAAGGGGGTGTTACGTCTCGGAATAGTTTTCGCGCAGTAGTTGCTTTTTGACGCATGCTTGCAAGAGGACGTGGACCGGAGGGAGGGTTGTGGATATAATCGAAGCCGTGGAGCGGCGACCTGGGTCCGAACTTGGCTGGGTTTAGGGTTTCTGGATTTGGGGTTTGTAGGTTCAGGAGTTAGGGGTTTAGGGTTTCTGGGGTTGGGGTTTCTGGATTTGGGTTTCCAGGTTCAGGCGTTAGGGGTTTAGGGTTTGAGGGGCTAGGGTTTCTGGGTTTAGGGTGTCTGTGAAAAGGATGTAGTGTCTGCAGAGAGTTGTTGGTTGTGGCTCTTCTAATAACATAGCGTGAAGAGAACGCAGTGAGCGTAAGCAAGGAATACTTACAGAACACCCCCCCGTGAGCATCATCGAGTCCTCGATTCTACTCGCTGTGGCCGCTCCTGCTGGCACTCACACAGCCACCTGTCTGAGGGCAGCGTTGGAACTGGTAGCCCATGCTGACTGACATCCTGAAGATTTACCGCTGACGACTCTAATGGAACTTAAAAGTTTCGCGGCCTGGATCACGACCATGAATCGCCGCTGACCATGCGCCCGCATCACGCGCATCAGTGGGTCTTGGTTTCTCCCTCTGCTGACTTCCAGCAACACTTTGCGAAATTGCGTCAACATCGAAGCCAGCTGGGGCGGCCAAGTCGGACGCCCATACGCGTCCAGGGGCGACTTGACAGCGCATTGCCCCCTCACAGTGTCGCTGCAGCCCCCAGGCGCCCCTCGGTCACTGCACCCAAGCGGACCCTCACAGTCCCCAGGCCCTCACAGTCGCTGCAGCCTCGCGGGCGCCCTGCAGCCCAAGCAGTCGCTGCAGCCCCCAGGTGCCCCTCACAGTCGCCGCAGCGCCCTATCCAAGAGGATGGGTGAGGATAGCGGTGAGGATAGAGGTGGGGAGGGATGACGACGAGGGCACGACGACCGGCGCTTGGGCGATGAGGATAGCGGTGAGGATAGAGGCGGAGATGGATGACGACGACGCAGCGACGACCAGCCACGACGACGTGGATAGCTTTTTGTGGCTACCGTTTGTGGCTGCCGTTTGTGGCTACCGTTTCTGGCAACTGATGTGGCTACCGATGTGGCGACCGATGTGGCTACCGATGTGGCTGGGCAGCACATGACATCGTGCCCGCGCATGAGCCAGCCAGCCGTGGCCCCCAGCAGCGAGTCCTTCTTCCTGCAGTCAAGCGCAGGCATGCGCGATTGTCGCCAGCATCGCGAGCATCATGGGCACCTCGCTTCTCCTGCTTGAGGCTGTGTTGGCGGCGCCGAAAGCGCGACATCGGAATTTGTAGCACCCCGGCGGGCCGGCAAAACGCCACTCTGTGTGGGGCAATTGGAGATTCCGGGGTCACGATGCCTGAGGGATAGGCGGATCAGGTTTCGAAGTGGTGCAGACAAAGCGAGTCTTAGCCAGTTTTCGATCAGTACTTGGGGATTAAGGGGTGACGGGATACTGCGGGAGAGGGTTCCGAGGGAGGAGCGCCCTCAAATTCTTGCAGATGCCAAACGGCATACGTTCGAGGTCCAAGTGCACACTCACGTGTTTGCATAAAACATAGCATGAGCCTGCCCGACCCCTGAGAGCCAAAGGCGTTCTATGATGTGGAGCAGCGGGGGAAAGCTGAAAAGGATGTTGTGGAACCGAAGTGAGACGTCGGCCGACGTAGTCATTCTCTCTCTCTGAGCTTCGATTCAATTCAGTCAGCACCTTTCACAGGGTGTTAGAGCCGCTCGAAGATGCGACGATGTTCTTGTCAGGATACGTCGTCAGCATAACTATGTCCAAAAGCACACTCTGTTCGTTCGTATTCGGAATAGCCTCACTAGGCTTTTCTGCGCACGCGTGTGTGAGCACGGCCTCTGTATGTGCGGATTGCTGATTGTCTTTGTCGTTCATTTGTGCTTTTCGCTTGTTTGTGAATGAAACAGGGGGTATCTGCCTGACGACTAGCTAGCTTACTATCTATGAATCTATCTCTTGGACTGTCTGTGTGCCTGTGGCCGGGTGTTGCTTCGAAAGTGCACAATCCTCAATGTCAATGTAGTCGCCAGCTCAGCATCCCGTCTCATCCTCAGGTTGCCGTCGGCTTTCCCGCACGCTCTGGGAGTTGTTTTGAAAAAGCTCTCTTAAACAAGGTGCAAGGTATCCCAAGGTATCCGCCCAGAAGGCCCCAATTTTGTTCGACCCGCTTCTGCTTCCAGGTGACTTATGCACTTTTCGCTGGCTGCTCCCAGCGCTTAGCAAACGAAGATGCGCAAGTCAGGGCTGCCGTCCGTTTCCCAGAGTCGGAAGCCTAGCTGTTTTATGCAAATTCGTTTATGTGGTTTGAGGCTGTCAGCGCACTCGCAGCTGCCAGCAATCCACGCCGAACAGACGAGGACTGCAACACATGCTGTGACCTGCACATTGGGCGTTCCGAAGCTGCTTCGAATATCTTCGAACGCAGGACGAATCAGGCGAGAACGAAGCAAGCGCTGTTGCAGTCGCTGCCGCCGTAAAGAGCCTGAAGGCGTCGCCTCCTGCATCTTAAATTCCTTGTAGATGTGGCAGGCAGGGTCCAACTCCTACACTCGCAGCCGCAGGATGCCTCCGTGGACGTCCGACGGGTGGCTTTGCGAACACTGGCACATGTCGCACCTTGTGGGGACGCGGCGTGCATGGAGCAGGCATCTGCTTTGCTTACAGACCCGGCGTGGCCGGTCCGTTGGGCTTCCGTGGATGCAGTGGCGTGGCTGGCACAGGGTGGCAGCCAAGCGACGGTGCAAAGAGCGCTGGAGCTCCTGTCGTGGCGTTTGCGAGATGCCGATTGGCCGGTGCGACGCGCTGCTGCGAGCGGTCTTCACCACTTGCTCCAGTTCGTCAATGCCCTGTCTGAAGAGCTTGAAGATCAGCATGGCCTGGAAATGGATGCGTTGCAACTTCCAAGGCCCAAAGACCTGCAGAATTCCGTGGAGCACATGATCTTGCAGCCTTGCCTGAGACTACTGCAGGATCCAATGGTTCAAGTCCGGCAGGCTGCTTTGGATCTTCTGCCCTGGCTTTGCCAGAGCGCTCTTGAAGACGTTATCCGGGCGCTGCATTGTCTCCTTCAAAACGAGCAAGTTGCTGAACTTCGGCGTGCAGCGGAGAAGGTGTTGGACCAGCTGACAGTTACTCGTACACTGCAGAGTAGCTGCCTCGGAGAAGCACATTGACAGTCTCCGGTCCGCAAGCTAGAAGCGTGAGGTTCTTCCTTCGAGCACCCAAGCTTGCTTTGTCTGCTACGAAAGCTTCGACATGCCTTGGTGACTGTGTCTGGACTACAGTGGTGTGCGGTGTGACCTCCTGTGAATCTTCAAACAGTAGATTAGCGAAACCTCGAGCGGCATCGGGCTAGCGTTAGTCATGTTTGAGCTCGTGTACACTATAGTGGGGTCATGTGGGGTTGGCACCAACTCATCAGCTGCATCCACGTGCAACCTTGGATCACTGTCATGTGATGTTTGCCGTCAAGTCAGGCGGCTACCAGAGTTTCTTCGCACATACAGATTCAGTGCATCTGGTGCAGAAAGCCTTGTACACTTGCGTAGCGGAGAACCGCCCCAGAGATCGGGTGTAATTGCACAGCCACAGATCGCATGCAGACTCGAAATTGGCAGTCACATTTTGACAACACGGAACTTCTGCTGCGCAATGGACGGCTGGTCACTAGCAATAGTTTTGAGTCCCGGAAACATCCTTTTGAGATATACAGTACGGTGGGGCTTGTCGGAGTGAAACAGTTTCATACCGTAGTGCTAGGGCAAGATGGTGCATGTATGAGTTCTACATGTCGCCCCACACTTGAAAATACAGGGCTGCCTATAGTAGGGCATGGTGCATTGGAATTTGTGTAGCTGCGGTCTGCTCGTTTTTTTGCAAGTCCCTGCTGCAGCTATCATTACCCCCAGGTTGACCGGAGATGCAATGCTGGCGAAACGCTTGAGACAAACGCTGTGGAAAGACATTGTCAAAACCTGAAACCACATCGATAGCACGCGGTCTTGACCCTCTGCAGAGCTTGCATTCTCAAGAGCGTGGGGCCGCGGCACGGTGTCCAGGCCCTTTGCACAGCCATGGGCGGTGCACCATGCTCAAGCCGCGCTTTGCTCGTGCTGGGAGCGCCAAAAGCTCCCGGTAGATTTCCAGCCTCGACCGCCTCCCAATCCATCCCAAGCCAACGAGCCCTCTCCAAGCGCGGCGACATCGGGCGGAGGTGAAGACGACGAGCAGGTAGAACTGCATCTGTGCACAAGAAATACATTCAATGAATGTATTTCTGTGCACAGATGCAGTTCAGTTCATTGAATATCGCGCATAGGCTCGGAGGACACTGGCGACAAGCTCGGTGAAATTGCTTGTTTTTCTCCCCTGGATGATGCTTTTGAGCCCTCTCTCCGAGATGGTGGCGACTGACCGTGTCTGGTCCAGATACGGTCAGTCGCCACCATCTCGGGAGTGAGAAAGGGAGGCGCTAGGTGATTGGGCGGCTGGCGTGGCGCAAAGTGCCTGCCAGGCCTCATTCCTGCAGAAATTCGCGCCAGGCTTGTTGCCAGTTGGACAATAACAGCTGGCGGCCTGGCGACTAGCAGCCTGCGATCCGGTACGGATCCCAGGGCACTCTGATCCCTGCAAAACTCTAGAAATCCTTCCGGAGCTGCCCGAGCGTGCGCTGTTGTTTTCGCAATGAGACTCAGCCCATGCTGGGTGGTTAGGCTGGCGGGAAATGCATGATACTGCCAGGGACTGTTCCTGGTTGATTCTACTGTTTCTACAGCCGTGACATCGCGCTTGATTTTCTGTGGCAGTCTCACTTGCGCAGCACAGCATTTCCTGCCTGCATCTGTTCCACATTGCACCTGTTTCACATGCATCCATTTGGAGGTTCGCATTCGTGAGATTGCCGTCTAACACAACATGATGTGAAGACATCACATCCCATGGTCGGAGGCTCCCATCAGGCTTCCGATGTCCTTGCACGTATTTTGTGGGAGTGAACCTGCCGGCTGCCGCAAAGTGATGGTTCAAGGATGGAAAAGCTGCCCAGTAAGCTCGTGTGGCACGACTGCTGCTACATCATCTCGATCAGAACATCATGAATCATAATTGCTATGGCAACGGGGCATAAACGAGACCAGCGAGTGAGAGGAATCTAAACATGCAGATGAAGTTTATATCCCAGCTCTTGCAGTAGGGCGGAGGCAAAGCACCCGGGCGCAATGGTTCCTGGAGATGAGCGCTGAAGCCGTACGAATCGGCGTTCGACTGCGACCCTTCGTGTCACATGAGGCCACGCAGGCTGGACAACCCGCCTTGAGAATACGTCGGCCACCTAGCTCCTGAAGGCAGATTCGCCAGTCGCAGACACGTAGAGCACGCAGTCTCTACGGATGACGTTGCAATGCACACCACAAAAGAGGCACTTGCAAGTACCACACATGCGCATGTCCATCTGCCCAAGGTGACAATGCTGTCATTGTTAATGTGGAAGGAGCCGGAGGCAGAGTTGTCATGCCTCCAATGCTGTCATGGCCTGTGTTCTCGCATGTGCTTCTTTACGCCTGCCACGAGACTGGCTGGGCTGTAGCCACAGTACTTGTTGCACTACTAGTGATGGTAAATCCTTCGGATTCAGCAGGGTGTCTGTCGTTGGGGTGGCCGTGCTGTTGCTTAGGGGAGAGAGGGCTGACAGACCTCCTTTGATATTGGTCAAGTAGCCTTGATGAAGAGCGGGCTAGCGAAGCCAGTAATGCCAGCGCCCCATATCGTTGCGCTGCGGAAAGGTAGAGGTGTGAGTAGCCTTTGGAGCATTGCCCGTTTTGGGAAGTGTTCTACCGCCATGCTGCACTCCAACATGCCGCTTCCTAGCATGTGCTGCGAAGATGAAGAGGGCAAGAGCGTTTTAAACGAGGGCAGGCTCATAGTCACACCTGGGTTTGCCCGGACTTAACACTACCACTGCGAATCTGTCCGGGGCTTCGGGTTGCGTTCTCTGCAGGCAAAGCTGCTCCCAAGGAGTTTGCGTTCGACTATGTCATGGATTCTACCGATCCCAAAGCCAAGGTTTTTGTCGGCCAGGAGAGGTGCTACCAACTTATGGCCGGGAAGATGATTGAACATGCTTTCAATGGCTACAGCGCCTGCTTATTCTGTTACGGTCAGACTGGTACAGGCAAAACCTTCACCATCATGGGCAACTCCAAGGTGAAATCTGAGCAAGGCCTACTGTTGAGGTTTATGGCAGATATGTACCAGCAAGTGGACGAGCTGCTTGTGAAGCAAGGCTGTGAAATTCAGTGCAGCCTGCAGATTGTCGAGGTGTACAATGAAAAGGTGAGGGACCTCTTGAACGACAGCAGCCCTCAGAATCCTGAAGTGCACGTTCATCCCAAACTTGGCGTTTATCTTAAGCACGTACTGGACCTGCCGGCAAACTCTCTGGAGTCTTGCCTCACGCTTATAGAGGAAGCCAGAGGGCGACAAAGCTTCGCAGCAACAGCAATGAATGCACAATCATCACGTGGCCATACTGTCTACAAGCTGAGCTTGGAGAAGCATGGTGGCAGCGACAACACCGTCTTGACCTCCGAGGTCTATTTCGTGGATTTGGCCGGCCGCGAGAACGAGCGCACCACGAAGGTGAAGGGAGACCGTCTTGTTGAGCTAAGCTTCATCAATCGGAGCCTCATGTGGCTCTCCCAGTGCATCCACGCACTCGGGGGTGCGTCCGAGCCCGCCAAGCGGCGACACTCGGTAGGTGAGGCAGATCAGCTTGGTCCGAAGGAGAAACGTCGACCAGACAAGAAAGTGAAGGGGGACACCAAACGCAACACTGATGCGAGCCGCGATCGTGCCAGTGCCATCTCAGAAGACTCTGATGCAACTCCACATCAAAGAAAGGCAACAGGAGGAAAAGGGGTCGATATGACGAGATTCCGTAACTCCAAGTTGACGCTGCTGCTTGCCAACGCACTGAAGGGAAACTCCAAAACTTCCGTCATCTGCACGTTGAGCCCAGCAAGGCAGCATGTGGACGAAAGTTTGACCACTCTCAACTTTGCGACGAGTCTGAAGCATGTGAAGGTGGAGGCCAGGGCTGCAACCTTTGTGGACAAAGATTCGCTCATCAGCGGTTTGCAAACAGAGGTGCAGGCACTTCGAGACCGCCTGTCGTCCGAAGGTGTTGCTGCTGTCGAAGAGCTGAAAAGTGAGCTTGAGGTGGCGAATGGAATGCTCCAGAAGTACCGCGACTCCTGGCAAGAAAAGATAGAGGAAAACGAGAAGTTGCGAGAGCAGCGAAACTCGGCTCTACGCAAGCTGGGAGTAGCGAGATTTCGTATGGCCGCAAGGTCACCGAGGTCATTGTCTCCGAAGGAGGGGCCGGGGCCAGAGCCAAGTTCACGGCAGTCGAGCAAAAGCCCTCACTATAGCCCTCACTTGAGGCAAGAGGATTGTCCACATCTGGCAAGTTATTCCGACGATCCTCAAATTAATGGCCGCTTCATTTTCGCCGTCGCAGAAACGGGTTTCGAGTATTGCATGGGCTACAAATCTGATTGTGACTTCCTCCTACCACGCAGAGCTGGAATCGCCCCGCGGTCTTGTATTGTGTGGCTGGACGAGGGAGGGCTTTTTATTCGCCCAGTCTGTGTGGACTCGGTTCCAGTGGCAACGGTGGAGATCAACCACGTCAAGCTGAGAGAAGAACCAAAGGAGCTCAGACATGGTGACTTTCTGGTTGTGGGAAGCTCGATCTGTTTTGTCGTGAAGAGCGGCACCTCACCGCCCGGAAGTAACTTGCATGAGAAGTTACCTACATGGTGGGGCCTGGGGTCCCAGGATCGCGTGCGGATCATGCATCAAATTCTCCCTGAACCCCGCCGCGAGCAGCTTCAGGTGGCTTTGCAGTACATGTCGGCATTGCAAGGACAGAACCTCGACAGCAGAAGCTTCCAACGCCTGGACAAGTTCCTCATCTCTGCCAAACGAGCTGCGGCGCTCGTCGTCGAGGCCAAGTAACAATGTGTCAACACTTGTGCTACAGCAGTCTAGCGCAGTCTGGCCTGCTGTAGCTCTGCGCTGCAAGAAAAACACCCCGAGAAGAGTGATGACCATCCAAAAACCTAGACGAGCAATAGGCTGAGCTGCCGAAGCCGTGAGGCCAACGCGTTGACGGATGTCCTCAAACCGCTGTCAAAGCTTAACCTCGAGCTCTCCTCCATGGCACCAGTGATGGTGCACGGATACGGGGATTCTTGGAGGAGTCTTTATTTGTGTGCCCTTGATCGAACCCGTCACACAGAAGCATCAGAAGGATCCTTGCGTGTGCGTGTGTATGTGCTTCGAGACCGCGCCAGAGCTTAGGATAACTGTGGTGTCCCAGATCTGTGTGTTCGTCTGGTCAGGCAGACAGAAAAGGACCTTGCTGAACCTTTCTGAAATGCTGCTGTGAATCCAGAACCAGCCCGGACCCTGCGTGAGGAGGCCGAGCTTCTAGCCATCTGGACCATGGCACAATTTGAGGCGCGATTTGAGAGTGAGTGCATCCGAGCTCTCTCAAAGATTCGACTCAGGCGAGGCTGCAGATCATGAGGGAGATGCACGAGAAGCGTTTGCACAGACCCGACAGCTTCGCCCTAGATGCCAGGCACAGTCAGATACCTCGTTGGAAGCATACGGGAAGCGTGCACTGCAATGACTGCAATGAAGGCTGGATCCGTGGGCAGACTCCGGCATGCCACTAAGGGCACAAGGCCGACTGGCCGACTTCTCCACGGCACATCCGCGATGCTTGTGTGCGACACACTCTGTGACGCTGGGCAGGCACTCCAGAATGTCGCCCAAGCGCATCGCCGAGACTTGGCGGATGGGGCTGGCAGCTGCGTCAGGCTTAGCAGAGCGTGCTCTTTCAGCACTCGCCGAGGAACCTTGGCAGAGAAACCTTCAGCCTGCACCAGGACTTTGCATAATTGTGGCGCTCATGCTCGCACCAACAGGTGCAGGTTTAGCAGGCCGTACATGATGCCCTGCAGAGGATGCAGAGAGGCTTGTTCTGAAGCAACTTGTCCGCACTATGCCGTTGCAGATGCAGAGCTGCATGGCATTTAGCACAATGCAAGGATGGACAACCTCCTCGCCCAAAACTCCAGCACACCAGCGCATGAGCTTAAGGGTGAGGGACCTTCGGCCGCAATTGCGTTGGCTGGGTTCGCACGTAAAAACTAATCTGAGCCTCTAAGGACAGGAGGTTTCGGAATCGAAGGCCCCCACTGGACACCCTCCGCCTCCGTGCAAAGGCTTGGGCACGAAGTCAGTTTTCGGCTGCTTTTTTCGGATGCAGCAGAGAACTGCAGACGCTTTTGTAGGGAGTGGTGCTGCAGTTTGCAGTAGGGCTGGCGGTTGTGCTGGAAGCATGTATGCTGCATGCCCTGCAGCTCGGAGCGACGACAACATGGAGCAGAAGATGAGGCTCTTGCCACTTGCTGCTTGGGATTCGAACCCCTGCAAGCCGCAAATGCGATCTTTCTGAAGCGGTAGAAGCCAGACCGGAGATAGATGAGAGGAGGAGTCGAGGTGACGAAAGCCATACTCCGGCAGGCAAAGAGCTACAATGGCAGCACAATCCCCCGCAGGCGCGAAACCCTGCACTCCTCACTTCTACATGCCATGCACTTCATAGTGCACATCCGCACCTTTGTGTGCACAGCACACACCGTGCCTATTCAATCTATTGAGTGCGTGAGCAACAGCCACTGCATGTCGCACATACACTAGCACAAGACCTTGTAGCACCCAGGCACACATGCATGCATGCATGCATGCATGCATGCATGCATGCATGCATGCATGCATGCATGCATGCATGCATGCACAATCATATGCAGTCATACATACCTACATAGACATGCCTACATACAAAAATGCGTGCTTCCATACATACATCGGCACACACCTGCATGCGTGCATCTATGCATGCATTCGTTCATGCATTCATACATTCGTACATTCGCATACATACATCCATACATACATACCTACGTACGTAAATACATACATACATACATACATACATACGTACGTACATACATACATACATACATACATACATACATTGCTCGCACACACATACAGACAGACAGACAGACAGGCATACATGCATGCATGCATACATACATACATACATACATACGCATCATACGCACATACATGAAAGCATGCAGTCACATTCACATACACGCACGTGCTTACTTACATGACCACCCACCCACCACACACCCGCCGACCCAGCCACGCAACCCACGTGCTCATGCGCTCGCACACACTCACACACATATGTTGCCAGCGCATGGAATTATCATGATGGTCTATATGGAGACCGTGTTGTGAGCAAGCCGGCGTGCTCTACTACTGGGTTTAGAGACTTGCTTTGAGCAGTTATACAGGAAGTTGCTTCGGTCGCCGGAAGCCTTCTGCCCGACGAGGGTAAGCACGGTGCCAGGGGCATGCGATAAATCATGATAAATCGCTATCCAATAGCTCCACAAGCACGTTCCATGAACTGCAAACGCTTGTGCATCTCAGCACTGCAGCTGGCTTGCTCACTGGAAGTTCCACATGGTGCTGGCCAAGAATCACTCAAGCTGCTAGGATTCAGAAGGTAACAGGGGCCGTGAGCATCGAGATCCGCCACGTCTCTTTCGTATCTTTTGCAGCACTAACGCAAACAGGGCGTCCCGCCTACCACTACGTAAAACTAGCCACTGAAGACACTGGAGTCTGGTCTTGGCAGCACCTTTAGGTGAAGCCTCACCATTCGAACACAGCTTCGCTGCCGAAGCGGCGTCTTCGCAGGTGACTCCCCAGGACCGAAACATCGGAGCCGCTCCTTGGGCCTGACGGAGGCGAGAAGCTACTGATGTGATTGGTGCATTGAAGGGCCTTTGGCAAGTTGTGGCAAGCAGATTTCCCAACTGAATGTACAGCTTGCATCTTGCAAGTCTCAGAATAGCTGCACATGACCAGTTGGACGGCTGGGAGAAGGGCGTTCAAGCGACTGACCCGCTGCTTGGCAATAATAAACCGTTGGGGACGAGAATGGGAAGTAGAGCTTTGTCATCGGGTGCATAAAAACATGATCATGCAGACAAATTACCTCGTACCAAGACCTCGTTGAGCGATCTGTCCATTCTCCATCTTGACGGAAAAGGGAGCCAACCGAGCTTGTTGAGTGAGGCTCGCAGATGCTTCCACCAGCTTCTCGTCATCTGCAGGTGGGGTTGAGACCACAGGTAGGCCGCAGGCCCCGAGAAGCACGAAGTGCTGAAACCGAGAAGTGCTGCAGGTCACTTGACGGCAGACTTCGGCAGCGGCTCACCGGCCTTCTTCCCAGAGGCTGCAAAAGGGCCAAAACTGGCCATCTTGTCACTCGGAGCTGCGCTGCAGGCAGAACAGGAGGTGTTGGCAAGGGCACTTTTTAGCAGGCAACAAGGCGATCCTGATCTGGGAAATTTGGGCGACGGCCCCTTCTTGGCTACATCCGCCCACTTCCCTATGCATGCATCGCCTTCCGAAAAGTCTCTTTGGGGCATCCAATAGGGAAGAGACCCTGCTAAACAACTGGGCCCCCATTCTGCATAAGCCC